>JBAOKB010000180.1:0-124353 GCA_037044905.1 Hortaea werneckii | reverse complement strand
GTTGAAGTTGAATGGCGAGATGGGTAGGAGCGAGGGACAGATGTCTGAGGGTGTAGCTAAGGCACTTGAGGAGGGTGGTAAAGCTAACGCAGGGTGGCGATGCCTGGTCGGATGGGCAAAGAAGGCTTAGAGGTGCGATGAAATGTTGTTGTTGTGGTTGTTTGCGATCAGCTATATAATAATGGATTCGGCTTGTTCAGCATCTTAAATACTTGCCCGTCGATATACAGCAGTGCGAAACTCAAATTCGATCATTTCATCTGTCCACTGTCCTTTTCACTTTGAGGATGCTTTGCGATAAGGCAATGTGCAGGTGATTGTTCCTGTCCAAGATTGGGTTGTGGCAGATCCACCAACCCGACGGGAACGCCCAAAACTGACACCTGAGGCACCCACCCGAGCCATCCAGCAAGCCCGCCTGGAAGTCACCACCAACTTCGCTTACCGTTCCCGAATCTATATTGACGACATGAGCACTCGATAGCATTTCCCATTTTACCTTTCCTCAACCCCTCACGATGCTCTTCTTCAGCTTCTTCAAGACGCTGGTCAACCATGAGGTCACCATCGAACTAAAGAACGATATCTCGATCCGGGGAACATTGAAGAGCGTGGACCAGTACTTGAACATCAAGCTCGATGATATTACTGTGGTTGAAGAGATGAAATATCCACATTTGGTACGTTGAAGTGAGGGCATCGCTTGCAACGCTGGCGCAAGACATGGCAGAGCGATTGCACGCGGACTTTTAAAAGCGTGAGGGTTGGCGCGAGACCAGTCTCTCGTACTCTAGAGAGCGCGGAGCGCAATGCACAAGTCTTCGAGCGCGTGCTGATATGTCTCTGGCAGAGCTCCGTCAAAAATGTCTTCATTCGTGGCAGTGTCGTAAGATACGTACACCTTCCCGCCGCCGCGGTAGACACACCACTGCTTGAGGATGCTACACGGAGAGGTATGGCAGAGCTATTGAATCTGTGCGCTCGGAAACTTGCTAATGGTAGACACAGAGGCACAACAAGTAGCAGCGAAGGCCAAGCAGGGCTAGAATTGAGAAATTCATTCGACTGTTCGTGATATACGCAGGTGTCAGTGTCCAACTTACGACCTCGCAAAGGCTCACGTTGCTGGAAATACGTGGGCAAGTCACACGACCTGGATTGTTGAAAGCACCTTTCTGCGTTTTTAAATCCCGGACGCGAACTTGTAGGAGCGTAAGTGGCGTCCAAAGACCGCCGCATAGATGGCTTTGAACATCTTCTGGTGCTCCAGTACCTGGTATGTGTCGAGCACAACGGCTGGCTTGAAAGACTCCTTAGGTCGGACACAGGGATTATACGGTCCTGCAGTGGACTGGTTTACTTCTACGAAATTGACGGACGACTCTTTCGTCATTCATTCAAAGACTTACATCCAAGCGTAGGGCGCCGCAGTCACACAATGACACGTATGGACGACCACACAATCTGCTTCCAATCATATTCCACATCTCTGTGCAAAGGTGGATCTGTCATCTGCAAGGCACCGCCTCAACCATGCGCCGTGCCGCTCTACGGTCGTTGACCGCAACGATGCACTTCTGCTTTTCATTCCCAGTGCCTATTTCTTGGCCTGACTCCTCGGAGACTAATCCAGCGGGATGGTATCGTGATAGGGGTACGATGTTTCGCTTGACTGTCCTCGTGCGACTTGTACGACTACCTTGCGCGAATTCGGACCTTGGCACATGCGAGTGATGTGACCACAATTTAGGCCGTTTGCAGACCCATAAATCTCTACTGCCCCTCTCACTGTTCCTTCAGCGCTCAATCTTTCAACAAGCCAGTCAAGCATTCGAGAACTAGTCAACATGCGGGGCTTCATAGACACTGCGGCAACGCTTCTGGCACTCGTCGCTTCTGCTACGGCCGTTCCCACATACGTCGTAAACAACCATTGCCTTGAGACGAAATGGTACGACGAAAGGGCTTCAAAACGAGCCACATGTGAAGTCCAAGTTTCACAACTAACAGCTGCTTAGGTATTTCTTGGCAAACTCCACAGGCACGTTCGGACCCTACAACATCACCTCTGGCGTCCAGGTCATCCGTAACATCGTTGGGCAAGGCAATGCATTTCATGTTGTCTCGAACGAGACGGTGGATATCTGGAGCGCCACGCCCAAAGCGACGCTCGCGACCAGCGTTGGTGGCGACAACCAGCTATACTGGAACCTCAACAACTTCACCGGCGACCCCATGTACAACTCTGCGGGAGGTAAGCAGGCTATTGGAGTCGTCACGAACGGGTTAGGCTGCGATGTTGCGTCGCAGACGGGATACAATGACCGGGTGAATGTTTGCGCGAACACGTACAATCAGGCACAGCTCATTATGAGCCTCTGCTGAGCTGGCTGCAAGCAACGAGGGGCATGTGGCAAAGAAATAATGTCGAGGAGATGCATGTGTGCGCATTTTGAGTAAGTTTGGCTCCTGCTTGGGGGTTGATCTGTCGCTGGATATAGGATATGGAAGCATCTTAGATCTGAGTAGTCTTAGTCTGTTGAGCAGCCAACAGTATCAACTACTCGCCTCGAAGGGCATCACTTGCCAGTCGGGTGTTTTCGGTGGCGCCTAATACGAGTTCCGTTACAAAGATTGATAGGCAGCGTCTTTATGACATCCCTTTCTTTGTCTTCAGCAAGCTCCAGCAAGCAGCGTCTCCTTGGAACATTGAAGCATGATGTTTTCGTCTAGTTGGCGAGATAGCTCAAGCGACTAAGCTACACAATATGCATTCTTAGCACTTGTATTTTCGGTCTCCCTTTTCTCCTACAACTTTCGATCGTAACGTATGTTGTCAGACTGTCTTCGCACTTTGTCCTTGGTAAATTAATCACAAAGCCCCATACAGTATAGACTAGCGCCTCAAAGCTATATTGTAGTTTTTGACAAAGGATACCCGAAGCGGAGATCCAGGTTTGGAAAAATGTACTTGAGCACCCTCGTCTCCATGAGCAGACAGCATTGGAAATCACCGACGATGTGCTGCCATCGCCTATTCATCTACGGTACCTGTGGACACAGCACTTTTTCTCCCGAGCCTCTGATTCTTTGTCGCCATGCTTCCATTCCTCCGGACGGCTCACATTCTACGCGTTGTGAGCTCATTGCGCATCCGTATCAGTCATGGAGAATCGAACAGCTGTGCCCGCCCTGCCAGAAACGCAGAGACTCAATGCTATCGCGAATTGAGCGAACAACAAAAGTGGAGTTCGATGAATGGAAGTGGAAGGTCAGCTATGCTTTGCCTTTGCACGGAAAAGACTACTGGACGACCAAGATGGAGAAGCTCGCCGAAGAAGAGCAGAAGAAGTCTCAAGAGCACCTTGGGCGGAAGAAGAGTCTAAAGAGGTTCAGCTGGAAGAGGAAGAGCACCAAGTCGAAGCGCGTGCCCGCTGCTCCAGCTGGAGGCGCAGTGGATGGCTGAATTCATGCCTGGGGCATCAAATCAACCCGGCATTGGCGCGCACGGGGCCGAGCCCGATCGCAACGAATGTGGTAAGCTTCAGACTTCACTACAGCGCAACCATTGCTTGGTGGGCGCCTCTTCACTCCCAATCCATACCAGACGACTCTTCGCTACCGTGCGGCCATATACCGAGTCGCTAAGAGTCCCGGCGATACCGACTATACCACCTCAGCCGCCTAGCCACCGCAACAATGCCGATCCCGGAGTCCGAGTCCTTCAAGGCCGCCAAACCCACCGTCCCGCCTACCTTTGACGGTGTGGACTACGATGACAACAAGCAGCTGAAGGCCGCGCAAGATTCGATTATCCGCGAGCAGTGGGTCCAGAGCATGATGGCGCGGTTAATAAGGGAGGAGATGGGCAAGTGCTATTACAAGGAGGGCGTGAACCACTTGGAGAAGTGCGGCCACTTGAGAGGTATGTCATAGATGATGAACCTGTGAAGACTGTGAAAAAAGGACGGAAGAACAGCCATGGTCATGGTCATGGCGGCATTCGTCGGATTTGCGGCCAGAATATGCGCTAACTCATATCCTAACAGAGCGATACCTCCAGCAGCTCAAGCACTCGAAGATCAAGGGTTACCTGTTTGAGCAGCAGAACTACGTTTCCGAGAAATAGATGAACGGGCAGTTCTTTCTGCGCTGTATGATACCTGTACCAAGCCGAGCTTTTCTTGGTCTTTTGCTTTGAATGCTGTGACGACAACCGTGGAATGCCGATATCTCAATGCTCTTCCCGCGCACCTCTTTTCCTTCTCAATACAGCACGTGTAAATCGCTTGAAATCGACGCTGTAGCAGGCTTCGAGATTGTGCACGTGACCCCGAGTCCGAGGATAGCCGCGTTATTAACCCGAAGTCAGCTTTTCGCTTGGGATTCAAGTTGCGGCAGGCCTCGAGACTGCGCACGTGGTTTGAGCCCGAAGATAGCCTTTGAGCCCGAAGATAGCCGTGTTGTTGACTCGGAGCTCTGCAGATTGACACTTTCTGACGTGCTGCGCCGTTTGCTTGCCACTTTTGCATCATTTCAACTTCGCAATCTTCGCTGGAAGCGTTGTCAAGCCCTCTCTCATCCTTCATGCAGGCTGCCTAGAACAAGACAAGGTTGCCATCCCGCCCAGCACGACAATTCACAGTGCTTGACGGCTCGATCTACAACCGTTAGATTACTTCGGGGACCGCATGATGGATCAAAAAGGATTGCGCCAAGACGCGGCCGATGGAGTCTCTCAAGCTCTTGCATTGCTGCAGGCTAATGAGATTGATCGTGAGAAACTAACTTTCCTCCTCCGTGGACTGCAGAACAAGCTGATCTCCACTGGAGAGCATCTACAGCAAGCTTCCGACGGCACTCAGTGCGGTTTCGATCGAGCAGAGCACGTCGGTCGCGCAATTCAGAAGGTGTTTGGCGTGCCCGAACTCCTCGAGCTCATCTTGCTCAACTTCAATGTGGTCGATCTGCTCAGGCTTCAGCAAGTTAGCCGGCAGGTGCGTGATGCCGTCAAAACATCGAAGAAAGTGCAGCAGCGGATGTTCCTCATTCCAAGTGGAAGTACACATCGTCGAGTCCTTCCAATTTTCCCGTCAAAGGAGGATTATCGCTCACCTGTAAAGGACTCCCTCTTGACTCCGATCCTGCTTGACATGAAGCTGCAATATTTGCCGGCATCGCAAGGCTTCAAGGCCACAATGCAACTCTTCGCTCGATCGATCGGACTAAGATATCGCAGAGGCTTTCTGCAGATGCAGTTGACGGACCCGCCAGTTCGACGGCTCTCAGTCAAATGCTGGTGCTCGTGCGTACGCTTTGCACCCCCTTTCAATGTTTTGTTCGACGGAACACCCGACGTTATCATCAACGAGAAGGATGGTATTACACTAGGACGCCTTTTGGAAGCATTCAAGCAAGTTGCCGAAGGGTATAAGACTTGCCCTCACGCACAACCGCAATACCATGACCGATACGGCAACGTAATCCTGGAACACACAGCCGTGGGTGACCTCTACATGGATCGCGATGATCCACTGGCACTTCGTTTGCGAGATCGGGAGCATAAGGCCCGTAACAAAACGCGCAAGATGGAGGAGTATTGCCACGCAAAGCAATATGGTAGGTCCTGCTTGATATCTTACGACCGGTGCTTCATTTCAGCTAACGCATTTTCTCCAGCCTCTGTGATGAAAAAGAAAATCCCAACTTGGGCGGAGTTTGAGGCAGGCCAAACAGATATGGCACGACGTGCTGGCAACAACAAGCCCTAGGGACGAGTACGAAGATGATAGCAAAGGTAAGCACACTTTCGGAAGAGTCAGTGTCCAGCAGCAATGGCAGGGATGGCTGCTAATAATTTGTCTTGAGCAACGGTGGATGCATCGGCTTCTCCTCCTAACGACTCGATTTTGAAATGGCGGCTGGCTGACATGTGTAGGTCTCCAGCGGCTTCGAATAATAAGAATAAGATGGATTGAGGAGGTCTTTGAACTGGATAGCGATATGAGACTGGGCGACGGTATTGGCTTAATCATTCTCACGGAAGAGATACGCTTAACATGTACTTTGCTAGGGAACAGGGAGCTATACAGGACAATCATTCAGGCTCACTCGGCTTGCTGTTAATATGGACATTTGACACGATAATAAGCAAGCAGCATAGACCGACACGCAAAAGCCTTAAATGAGAGATGATACGCTAGGCCAGGATTTGATAGCTCTCTGTCGATCGGTCACCTTCATATTCCACAATCGTGTGGTAGAGCTGCCTTTGTAAATTCATCCGGGAGCTTCTACGTTGTACGATGTTTTTGCTTCGAAATTCCATACGAGAAGGTGCGTAGAATGACTGTTGAGGAGATGAGACGACAGGATCGCAAAGTTACATAACATAATTGTAAGAAGCTCTGTTGACTGCAAAAGGTTGACACCCGCTTATAAGTCTGACTTTGATCTCTATCTGAGCCATGAAAACGCTTATCAGTGAGAGAATCCCCTATCACTGCGCGCGAGTGATGAATGGAAACTGCAGGTGAGATTGACGCGGGGTCGCGCTTCGCCTTGGCATTCCGTCATCGAATCGCGAAAGTCACGCGTCTTCATCAGCACTTTCTGACTACTCCTTACTAACCAATCTTGTCCGCTACGAGGCTTTCATTGGGCTGAAAATGGTGAAAGTCTTGGACTTGATATGTTCCGGAAGCCTCGACAAGCAGCAGAAGATCCTGCGAATGGCACTGCTACCCCTTCTGTAGGCCGTCCGCCAACGCCACCCGGGACCCCGGCGAAGACACCCTTTACTCTTGCAGTACCACCCAGCGTTCCAGCTCCAAAGATGGCAACCACCAGGACAAGATCGAACAAACCTTCGTCTGTACCAACGTCAAGTCGGCAAGGTCCCACTGGAAATGCGAAAAAGACAGGCCCAGTTGCCAAGGTCAAGCCGCAAGGAAATGGCAACAGTAGCATTCTCAGCTTCTTCAAGAAAGCTGATAATACAGCAGAAGAAGACTTGGGACTCTTCGTGGAAGACAAGAAGGCTCGCGGTCGAGCAACACCAGAGCCAGTCGAGCGGCAGGCGACGTCGCTGGGTGAAGAAGAGCAAGATGAAGCTGAAGGCGATCGTTTTAATGAGAGCGGCAGCTCCGTTAAGAGGCGGAGGATAGAAGCCAGAGAAGAAGATGGCGAAGGCGAGGCATCCTTGTTTGGGGAGCCTCCCGTCAAGTCGTCCCAACCAGTGGCGGAGCCACGATCAGGGCCGTTTATGGAGGAATCGGATAGCGAGCAGGAAGAAGAGCAGCCCGAGGCTGTAATACCAATTGCAAATCAGCCTGAGACGCTTGTAGATCATGGAGATCTTGCAAAGGACCACAGAAGAGAAGAGCAGGCCGAACCTGTCGCAGAACCAATGGTTGAGGAGGCAGCATCACCACCCGCCCTTGTCAAGCAGGAAACTAGCTATAACGCCAATCTTGAAGATTTTGAGGACTTTGAAGGGATCGAAGGCGATTTTGACGAGGACGCATTCGAGGGTGGCGATGAATTCATGGAAAGGAGATATATGGAAGAGCAGGCCCGCTTGGAGAGTTTGGAAAATGACGGAAAAGCGTTCAATGCCTTGCAATCTGGAAGAGAGAATCAGTCGAAGCCCGACGAGAATGAGGATTCGACAGCTGATGTTGGTCCTTCTTGTCCGATCTGCAGCGCCAGCCTAGTCGGAGTAAATGAGCAGGAAGCGGGCGTGCATGTAAACAACTGCTTAGATGGCAATCCAACGCCGCTCCCGCAGGCCAAGAAAACAGAATCTCCTGCGCCCTCAGTCAAGCCAGAGAATACGCCGCCCCACGCTCTTTTCAAACGTCCGCAGCGTACACCCAAGCCTGCTCAGGCCAGTCCCTTTAGCCTTGGGCAGCCAGCGGCGAAAAGCGGATCAGCGTTCAACAAGCTCATGTCTGGTCACGCCGAAGATGCCGCCTGGGCAGAAGCAGCTGCGTCGGAGCATGCATCTCGTGGCAAGCCTTCTTACCAGCGCACTTGTCCTTTCTACAAGATTCTGCCAGGCCTCTTCATCTGCGTTGATGCCTTCCGATACGGCGCTGTACAGGGTTGCCAGGCCTACTTCCTTAGTCACTTTCACAGCGATCACTATGTCGGTCTCACGAGTAACTGGAGTCATGGTCCTATCTATTGTTCGAAGGTGACAGGCAATCTTGTACGACAACACCTTCGAGTCGACCCAAAATACGTGGTGGATCTCGAATTCGAGCAGACGGTCGAAGTTCCGGGCACCAAAGGTGTAAAGGTGACCATGATACCTGCGAATCACTGCCCAGGCAGCTCGCTCTATCTGTTCGAAAAAGTGATTGGCAAGAAGAACAACGGCGACCCAAGATTGCAGCGAATACTACATTGTGGCGACTTCAGAGCCTGCAGACAGCATGTTGAGCATCCGTTACTGATGCCAGACGTACGTGATAAAGTCACGGGCAAGTCGCAGGAGCAGAAAATTGACGTCTGTTACCTTGATACGACTTATTTGAATCCAAAGTATGCCTTCCCGAGCCAGGAAAGCGTTATCGGAGCTTGCGCAGATATGTGTGTGAGTCTGAGCAAGCATAGCGTTGATGAGGACGACGGGTGGGAGAAGATGAAACGCAACCGCGCTGGGGAGGGCATGGCAAAGTTCATTCGAAAGGACTCGAATTCCGACGTGAAAGAAGAGCCGGCTGAAGAGGAGGAAGGGGATATGATGAAGGTCGAAAGGAATCCTCACGCAAGCCAGCAGATTCTCCGCACCAACAGCTTGCCTGATGTCAAGACCGGTCGCGGCAGACTGTTGGTAGTAGTTGGCACGTACAGTATCGGCAAGGAGCGCATCTGCATAGGCATTGCCAAAGCATTGAACAGTAAAATCTACGCTCCGCCATCCAAGCAGCGCATTGTCGCTGCGTTGGAGGACCCCGAGCTCAATGAACGCATGACGAACGACCCCAAAGCTGCCCAGGTCCACATGACGCCGCTTTTTGAGATACGCGCCGACACGCTTGACGACTATCTCAAAGATCATTTTCCTCATTTCACACGCGCTGTCGGCTTCAGACCAAGTGGGTGGAACTACAAGCCCCCTACCTCCCGTTTTCTGGAATCGCCGTCCGTGCAGACGGTTCTAAACGGTGACAACTGGAGGAGCAATTACGGGATGAAGGACTTAGCGCCGCAGCGCGGCTCGACCAGCCGTGCGAGCTGTTTTGGGGTTCCTTATTCCGAGCATTCTAGTTTCAGGGAGCTGACTATGTTCTGCTGTGCCTTGCGAATCGAGAAGATCATCCCGACTGTTAATGTGGGGTCGGCGAAGAGTAGAGGTCGGATGAAGGATTGGTGCGAGCGGTGGGCGTTGGAACGGAGGAAGAATGGAGTTTGGAAGCTGCCTGAAGATGGGAGCTGGTGAGATGTATGAATACCCTTGTATGCTGTAGAGGCAGATCAGGATGAAAATGTGATGACGAACAGTTCGTCGAGTTACAAGCTAGACTTAGCGGTTGCGATACAGCGCAGCGAACAGAACGTCGGGCCTGGCATTCCTTGCTCTACTTCACAGCGATAAACCCCACGCCCTTCCTAGCCCTCTCGCAAGCTTTCCTCAGCTTCTGCTCTTCGACGTCCGTCCACTGGACGCTGAGCTCGTCCCACTTTTTAGTCCTGTACTCCTGTTTGAACTTCTGCTGCAAACTCTGCATCTCCGACAGCTCCCGCGGGTCGCCAGAACCGGAATACACCACGAATGCCGTGCAGGGAGGCAGAGCCTGGTAGACCTCCGTAATGTGCTTCACGGTATCCGCAACGACGGATTTAAAGCGAAGCTTCCGAAGTCGCCGACTTGGAATTCGAACGTAGAGCGTCGGTGTCGACGAGCTTGCTGCGGTTCCACCATCCGCGATGGGCTTCGAGCTCACGGAACCGGGCCCAGATGAAGTCGCATCCGCCCTTTGGTACGACCGTCTCGTCTGCGTCGCCTTCGAGCGTGCGCACGACTCCTTTCACGACTTCTTCGTCGCTTTCACAGCCTATCGTGACTCTGGCCTGGCTACCATACCCCCGCGCCGGCTCGCCCCAGTCGACTACGGCTCCGATGCGTGGCTCGTCGTCTCCAGCAGGGTTGACCTTATCCCGTTTCGGTCGGATGCTGCGTCCGAGACGCTTGAAGATGGGCTCACCGGAGGCCTCCGAGGTGCCCCAGGCTTTACCCTTTTCGCACTTCTGCTTCACGAGGTCCAGGCACGCCTTTGCGTCCTCGACACTGTCGTGCCCAGTCGAGCCGTGGCCTTTCTGGATCTCGCGCAAGAGGTATTTCTGCGCTAGCCATTTCAGGCTGGACTTGAGCGGTGGACCGCGGGGATGGGGGTAGAGGAGTGCGGTGTCTATGATGTACGGATGCGTGATCTTCAAGGCGTTCAAGTCGCTGTTGAGACTGTGGCCAACGAGGATGGTCTGGGGGGTAAGGATAGACAGGAGCTTCTTCTGGATGTCGGCAAGCGTGGTGGTGACGCCCTCCAGCATCGCGGGCGTTATTCCGGAGTACGGTGTCAGGTAGTCGGTGATAGGGTTCTCGGGCATCACGAAGTCATCCATCACAGTCTTGCCATCCCAGTCAATGATGGATATCCGAGTAAGGCTGAAAGATTGCGGAGACACTCCTTTTGGTGAAGTGATGCACATTTCACAATCCATGGTCAGCACTTTGCGTCCTGCAGTGATTGAGCCCTTCTCGTTATCTGGTTCTGCGGCCTTTGCACCATCGTCCAGGGTTGCGATACCCGGAGCGTCGATCCAACCATCCGCTGCTGTCGTCTTGTTTGCCTCACGCCGGGCAGCCTCGGCACCAGCAGAAGAAGTGCCGTTGTATTGAGCAGGATGCAGTACGTAGCCCTCCTCGAACAGCTCCTCTGTAGACGCCAGAAACTCGGTAACAGGCGTTCGATTGTTGACCCAATTCCTCCCAGCAGTCGGAAAGTGTGGACCCTTGGACTTCTTCTCCTCCTTTGACTTGAGGATGGGCGCAGTCAAGAAGGCAGCAAGTGGCGAGTGCATCCTGGCATTTTTATCCTCTCCGGGAGTTCTAATCGGCCAGATATGGTCGAAGAGCTCACCGAGCGGTTGCAGCGTTTCGGGCAAGCGACTGGTCACAAGCTTGACAGGATAGTAATCATCTGGCGAGATTTTGAGACGCTTTGGCTGGGATGAAGAATCTGGAACTGAATCATTGGGCGCATTTCCGTCCTTCTGAGCTAGCTGTGAGCTATCTGCCTCTGCTGAGTCTCCATTCGTAGGCTCGGCCTCAGGTTCGGACAACGGAATCTGGCGGTTGAACATGCCGGCCTCGAGGCCAGGCACCATGAGAGCAACCACCTTGCGTACATTGGCGTGGTGCTTGACTGATACCCACTGTGGTGAAGTCCCATCTGCCAACAGATAAAGCGCGAGATTCTGCAGATCTCCGAGCTTCACGTAGGAATTGAGCCGCGCATGGGACGAGTGTGAGATGGCAGGATAGTTTCCCGTTTCTTTCTTCGGCAGCTTCTTTAGCCTTTTCGCACTTCTGCTCTCTGCGACCTCCCAATCGCCCCCTGCTTGTTCGTCCTGCTCGTTGGTACGGTTGCCATTGCGCGAATTGTCCGGCGTCTCGGAGTCGTTCCCTCTCAGCTTTGACAAGGTCTCTCCCATTCCCATCTGATTGTCGCCTTCTTCGTATTCGCCACGCGAGCGCTTGCGTTGCGCCATTGAGTTCCAGATGTTGCACGCAGCTTGTCGCGTGCCAATATCGATTACATTTTTCTTTGGACTGCATCAAGTAGCAGTCGGAACCACCAGTCGCTGCTCTCGGCTCGCCCCGCTGCCGCCATCTCAAGAACCGCTGCCAGGCATCAAGGCCCCGGCCCTCCACCACTTACAGGTAAACAGTCAAGGCCTTCATCTCATTCACCATCGCGTCACCGAATTCAATGGAGAGCGGACTCACGTGCTACTTACCATTATATTCTAACATGTCTACCATGGCGAACATACGAGACTCGGCGTCTAGATACCATTCGCTAATCGAGCCCATCCGCTTCTATCCAACCCCTGCATCTGCAGGCGCGGCAGGTAGCACAGCCTGTGTAACCTCGAGAGCTCTCATACGAGACGTTTGATACAAATAGCGCGATCGTTTGCACCCGATGTACTGCTCTCCAAGACTCTCCATCCCCTCTTTCTCCCCTTCCCAAATTACCTTGTACCACAATGAGACTCTTCCCTCCACCCTGGGAAGGGCGTCATCCAGCCTTTCCTCCAGAGAAGGATGCATTTGCCACTTCTTGTAGCCATTCCAGCATATCTCATGCCGCCAACGCCGGCTTTCTAGGTCTTGTGCCTTTGACCATAGGGACCGTCTTTCGGTTGCCGCGCCTCAGGGCCTTCGCCTTTGAAGTTACAGCCTACGGCGCGATCATCTTCACAGCCTATGGCTTTTCTTGTGCTCGGGCTAAAGAGAACCACATTCGAGCTTTCTTGGATGGACAAGGAGTCGAGGTACCTTCTCGCAAGTTCCTAGATCGTCTTGGTAAATACGACGGCGATGACGCAGTCATGCTGGGGGCGTTTGTTGGAGTACTAGCCGCCTATCACCTTCGGCCGTGGTCCATTGCAGGCTGGAAACGCCATCTTGGGGCCGCTGCGTTGAGTGCGTCGCTCTGGCAGGCTCAGTTTGAATTTACACCTTTTGCTGCTGTGCAAGTAGCGGAAAATGATATCACCAAGGCTTTCATCAAAAGGGCACGGGAAAAGGTGAGCTGGGAGGCGACAATATTTAGATCCCTGCTCGACCAGTCAGAACAGGACCTGCGAGCTCGCGGTCTCAAAATCCCTGTGGTAGCGCCATCTGACCCTGCTATTCTTCTGGCTGAAAATGGACACGACGATGGCAAGAAAGTATTAATGGCCCAAGTAGGAGAACGTGCTATTGAAAATGATCTGATGCTAGGGGCAAAAGAGCTCCGTGCGCTCCTGCTCAAAGGGGAGGTGTTGGACCAGGCATTGACAGGGACCCCGCCGCCATCGTCTTACATTCGCTACTTGATGTCTCTGTTGGGGTCCGACGCAAAGGAGAAGCTGGAAAAACATGTTTCAACGATCACTCAAAAGCGCGAGCAGGCAGCATCCGGAGCAGAACAGGTGTGGCACTACTTGACTAGCAAGGAAGCTGAGTACCTCGACGCTACTAGTTCGTCGGAAACCGAAGCTAGACCAGCTCTACGACGCTATCTGGAAGTGCTGGATGTCATCCACTGGACTCTTTGGTCTCATGCATCGAAGCGCGACTGGATGATCATTCATTTGCAGCAACGCAAGCAACAGCTCAAAACCCATCCACAAGAAAGCAGCCATCGCGGCAGCAGAAGTCTTCCGTCAACAAAACCTGCCCAGAACGCAGCTTCGGCAAAGTTTTTCTTCACGAACGTGATACTTGACCGGCTATCCCAGAGGAGCGAAGAGCGCAAAACCAATCTCCAGCAATCCAAACGCTTACTGGAAACCGTGCTTTCCCAGTTACCAATAAAACCGGACAGAAGTCATAGCTCGCTTGGAAGACCTGTACCTACGCGTGTGGGTTATCCGCATGCGATTACGAAGCTCGAGAAGGAGATTGATGCTGTAGAGTTTGACTCGAAGGTCATTAAGCAGTTGATCGACGATGTAGAGCTGGGTTGGACATAGACCGGAAATCTGCGTTTAAGCGTAGCACTGCCTGCGACGAATGCAAGCAGGTGGTTTGTACGAATTCCACACTCCGCTGTATACCTGCGTATTTGGGGGGCCCAGCTGGCATCGAATAGGGTCGGCAGGCTTGTGACATTATATACTGCTCGCTTGCCCACCAGGACCATGTTCACGTGCTCCTCAAGAAAAGTGTGTAGAACTTTGATACAGCGCTTTTTAACCACACACTCGCTCTCTGTCACGCGTTCACACTGTGCAATTATATCCATATCAACACGGAAAGGCTGCGAGCAAAGTGACCCCTTGTGAATCCTACCTCAGGTGCTCTTGTGCAGTTCCACTTTGTAGCCCCCTGGGAGAGTGCTATAGATTAGAATGAAGATAAGGTAAGTAGTGAAATCAATAAAACATTACCTAATTACATGAAAGGTCGGCCAGCACTACCTTCAATCGTGAACGGCACCGAAGGTTTCTCCGTGTACTTTACCTTTCCGTGTTTTTTTTTCCCCCCTTCTCTTTTTTCTAATCATCGTTGAGGTTGTCATTGACAATTCCATGTCATTCTGAGGGAAAATGGTCTTAAGGCATCGTCCCGTAACAGGTTGCTATTCCGTGTCAGAGCGACAATGCGTGTCAGGTCGTTAATCCGTGCCAGAGTGATAATCCGTGTCAGCAGCGTGTCAGCAGCGTGTCAACCCACCAACGTGTGTGCCGAATCTTGTACAGCCAGTAGCGGCGGCGTCAAGCGCACCAATGGGACAGCCATGACACTTTAGATTCGACATAGTCTATCAACCCTGGAAGGAGACAGTGTGAACAAGAGGTTGGCTGGGTTGGTATTGGAAGGGAATGAGTCGGTGGTAGGAGAGAGATTCAATGTGAGTGAGGGGCTGGCACTGGCTTATCCTGCAAGTTCTCCTTGTATATGAGGACTTTATCTTGGAAATAAGAGTTAGACTGGACCGGATTTCTTTCTAGGGTGGTGATGAGCAGAGTAGATGGGCCCTTAGAGAGGCTCCTGAATTTTGGCATGTCTCATTATTATTGACATCCTTACTGTTCGTGGCATGCCTGGAAGAAGATGCGAGGTAATGGGCTCTATTGTTACAGCGATATACGCTTATCTCATGATATTAGACGTCTCTCCCCCCGTTCGCCCTTCGCTGTCCGAAGTTTCCCAGCGCGTACGAGGCACTCATTGCGTATCCATACCGTCCTTATCGTCCTGCTCCTTCTTCTTGTCCTCTTCCCTTCTTACCTCGGTCTCCATCCCCGTCTGCTGTGTCGCGCTTCCGACCGGTTCTCCGTTCCCATCCACCTGCACGCTTCCTCCCTCACCGTTCCCACTGGACTTCCCCGCCTCCTCAGGAACGCTCTCAAGCGGCGTCTTCCCCTCAGCCTCAGCCTTCTGTCTCTCCTCTCTCGCCTGCCTCTCCCGCTCTTCCTCCATCGACATCCTCAGCACCAGGGCCAGCTCAGGATCCATATTCGGATCGACGCCAAACTCAAAGTTCTCGCCACCAGCACCACCGGCACCACCTCCTTCGCCTCCAGCTCCAGCTGAACCTGCTCCCATTCCAGCACCGCCGCCTTCTCCAGCCAGAATCGGACTCGCCACAACCGCATCACTCAACAGACCCGGGCCAGGCTGCACAACCTCCAAATGCGACCCCTCCCCACCTTTCACACTCTCATTGAACGCCCTCAGCTTGTCCAAATTCTCATCGCTCAGATCTCCAAACGCCACGAGGTCCACCGCCGTGTTGTTCTTCTTCATCCGCTTCGCAAGCTTGACCAACTTCTCCTTCTCCTCATGGACAGGACTGCAGACGAACACGACGACACGCTGCCGCTGAGACTTGTTCTGGCGGTGTTTGAGCGCAAGGCTGGCAATCATGATGCCCGTGTACAGGTGCGAGGAGCCGTGGATCTTCGTCCGGTGCAGGCCGTCGAGGATCTTGCCCGGGTTCGTGGTCAGCGTGGTCAGGACTTCGGGGCCCGAGGTCCCCGCCATCGACATCAGGCCGACGGAGGACTCCGGGTTCGATTGCGTTTTGCTGTGGAAGAGGAGGTTGGCGGCGTCGCATTGCGCTTCCCAGCGTGAGGGGATGTAGTCGCCGTTTCGGCTGGATTCGCTGTTGTCGACCCTGTTGGACTGGGAGTTAGCGATGCTTTCTATCACGTGGTGTGGAGGACGTGGGGGATTGAGGGTGAGGGAGAGATAGACGTACACGATCATGGTAGCTTCGAGGACCATCTTGACGGATGGGGTGAGCCCTTGGAGCTCGTTAGGTGTGGGTTGAGATGATTGGTGTCTGTGCTACAGATGGGCCCGTCGATACAGAAGAGATGATGGGCGATATGCAAGTGTCGAGGCGTGTCAGACGGGTCAAGGTGATGGTGGTTGATGATGATGATATTGAACTGCACGGCGCTGGATGGCGAAGCTCAAGCAGCCCGTCGGTCGTCACAGCTGTGTTCCGACATCGACGTCCAGCAAGCGGCTCGGCGGGAACTGCCGCTTCTGACGTGGGTTTGTTTTGGTCCAGACACATCTGGACAGCTGCTGTTGGTCGGCTTCGAATAAGATAGACAATAATTCCCACTCCACTCATTCACGATCGCGAGACTTATCCACATCCGTCGCAGACCTCCATCGACTGAGGCACACATCTGCAGACTGAGTGGGAATCCATATTGATCAATATGCCGCCAAAACGAGCGAAAGCGACACGCGCATCCATTCACGAAGAAACACCAGAAGCGCAGACTCCGGAACGAAGCCCAGCAAAAACGATGACTGGAATCACTGAGGCGCAAAAGCAAGCGCTGGTAGACAATCTTCAGCTTGAGAGTACGAATCCTGCTACACTGCGCATCCGTCAAGATCACGTGCTGACGCGTCACTAGTCACCGAACGAGCGCGTAAACTGCGAGCGCAATACGCAATGCAGGCTCAGGGCCTCCGGACGCGTCTGGAGATGCGTGTCAACCGAATACCGCAAGGCTTACGGAAACGAAATATCCAAGATTTGCTAGATGAACACGCTCAGAGGGAGAAGCCTCAACCCGCACCACCCGTGCCTGCAACCAACACCGAGCCTACAAAGGCTCCTGTCGTCCCTTCCAAATCACCACTACGAAAGAGTGTGAAGCGACAGAGGTAAGTATTCATCGGTCACAGCGTATGGCAAGAAGATTTGGACACGGAGCTGACAGCCGACTTAGCGACCACATCTCTACCGCCGACGACAAGGAAAACGCTGAACTCCCACCCAACGACCTTCCCAACCCCAAAAAGCGCGCCAAGACTGCAGCAACAACAACAACAGCAAATCCGAAACCTGCCTCCCGTACAGCCTCCCGCAAAGTCCCCGCACCCCCCGGCATCCTCTCCCCCCGTTCGCACAACTCCCGCACTTTACCCAAATCCCCCATCAAAGCCGCAGGCGAAAAAGAACCCTCCAAGTTCCTCAGCCCAACGAAACCTACGACCGCAACTGTAGGCGGCGGCGGTCCCGGATCCCGAGCCCCGAGTCGCGCACAACAGCAACAGCAACCAAACATTAAACGCCCCGTCAGCCGAACAAGCACCACAACGTCAAGAAGGAGCGCAGGCAGTACGGGGACGACAATAGTAAAATCTTCTTCTGCTGCTTCTCAAAACCAAGCGCCTGCGCCTGCGCCGGTGGTGAAGAAAGGGCCGGGACGGCCGGCTACTGCTACGGCGAAACAGTCGGGTATTTCTACGGCCGCGGCGAAGACTGCCGCTGCTGCTGGTGTAGGGGGAAAGAAGGGCGGGGCTGCGAAGAAGGAGAATTTGGCTCCGAGTGCTGCTACGGCTGGGGCTGGGGGGACGGGGAGGACGTTGAGGAAGAGGGGTTGATGGGGACTTATTTTACCTTTTTTTCTATTTTGGCTTCTTGTGGTTCCTTCGAGAGTGGGAAGGGAAAAAGGGCCAAGGCCTGGGTTGGTTGGTTTGGACAGGAATGGAAGTGGACGGTTGTCTATTTGGACCTTTTGGGAAGTGGATGTATTCAAAATGCTCAGGGTTGACGGACACGGAAGATACATCTGCCCATCCTTTTCACGTGAGTCGAGCAACGATTTATTTATCGAGACGGGGAGAAAATCTTACTTGACCTCCAAGTTTTGCCCTGCTGTGCCAGTCGTCTGGATCTACCTAAGTCTTTCCTTCTTTCCCATTGTGCTAAGCTTATATTCGGCGTCATCGAGTCACGACGACTCAGATACATCGAAGCCGTGGCGCTGTCCTCGAGGTCTATATTACTTCAGAGGGCATCCATATATAGAGAGAAGAACACCTTGCAATGTCGCGCTCAAAGCTGAATCCCTGTGACTTGACGATGCGGACGGTGAGAGGATCAGACAGCTTGCGTGGCAAACATTCGACGGCGAAGGAATTCCCATTCCTGCCGGCGGTGTCGGCAAGATAATTGGTCCGTCTTGCGACTGCTGCGCCTCCGCTCACTCCATTACAAACCTCTGGTGAGTGGCCTCACTTCGCTCTCGTCCATCACCAACCAACACCCAGTCGCTTCACCACGATTCTCATGCACAGCGAGCCAATCGCCTCGTTCTCCTGCTGCTCAAGCGACGCCTTGATTTGATCATTGCGCGCTCAGACAAGCGTTCTCCCCCATTCGGCATCGAGAAGGCCAAGCTCGGCCGCTTCCCGTCCGGCAGAGTTGGACCGGTGAACCAGGGACGACGCTAAGACGCGGTAGCACGTTGCTGCCTGGAGGGCCCGCAGCTGAACGTCGATAAACTGAGCCTCTACTCCGCCATGAGATGGGAGCCTGATTCTACCATTCTTTCCCTCTTCTAAACCCCAAACAACTACCTAGGTAGTACATTGGTGTCTGGCATTGAAGTCGCTGACTCTTGCAACCACATCGACACTATTGTATCTTCCCCAACCTCACGCAGGCAACCACATCCATCTTTCCCTCAAGCACGGAGCTCCATCTGCACGACGGTGGATGATACCAAATCACAACAGGCACTGGCAAGCTCGCGGCAGCATTGACTTGTAGCCATTGGCCGCCTGTGTGAGTCATCCGTTTGCCAGGTCGCATAATCGGGTCCCGCTAACGCCGACGAGCATACCGCCTGACCCCATTCAACCCCAAACGGTACACCCCTTCTCTCGATCGCCCCCGGGAAAGATGCCGTCCGTTACAATCCACCCCCGCCGTCGCCCTGCGGAGGATGCCTCTCCGTCGGTGACTTCGTCGCTCATCGACTCCTTCCAGAACATGTCGCTTCGCAAGGGCGAGACTTTCCATAACCCGACCACTTCGGAACAGAAGAACGATCTATGGGACCCTCTGGAGATGAACAAGAAGACCCCGTCGATGCTGGGAAGGTCCACTACTTGCCCCAAGTCACTGGAGGATCTTCTCATCGGGGCCGGTGAACGTCGGGCTGCTGATCTGCTCGCAAGGGTGGACAAGGCGATCGAGACACAGTCAAAGTTGGCTTTGGGCGCTGCTCTGAACGATCCCGAGGTGCTTCCTGTACCCAGCTTTATGGTTGAGCAGACGGATGCCGCTCGTCCTCGCCCTCACCGTCATAGCCACTCCTCCGACAGTGGCATGGGCTCCAGCGTCGCAGATTCGGATGTAGACGCCAAGTCTTCCACGACCGGTGAGCAGCGCCCCCGCCCTTGCGGTGATTCACAATGTTGGCTGACTTGTTCAATAGATAACGCGGCTTCCCCATCACCCAAGTCAACGCACTCTCTTTCAACCATCTCGGATGCTACTGAGCGTCGTGGCCTTTCCAAATACGCCGCTGAGCAGATCCACAAGTACATCATTCAGCCCATACTCCGCGAAACTGCTTTGAAGGACTTTCATCCTTTGATTGAGGGCGTGCCGGAACGTATTGGCAACAAGGAAATCAAGAATTTGAGAGATTTGGAGAAGACATTGATCTTCTTAGCACCGGTAAGTGGAGGCTGCTGCCTAGGAGTACAATGCGCCTTTTGCTCATTGTGTATCCGCTATTCAGGACCACGCTCGCTCTCCATCGAAATACCTCCAATTCTGCGAACGTACGATCCGCGTCCTGCACACGACTGTCACGACACTTCACGAGTCCGACCAGCGCGCGCCTACCGACCGCCCGTACACGCAAGGCTACTTCTTCGATCTGGTGGAGCAGGTGTGTCTTGACGATTGTATGCGTCTTGAGGGGATGCGGAATATTGACGTTTTTGTGCAGATTCGCAGATACGCCACCATTTTGGCGGCAACACGCGAGAAACAAGCAAAGGGTGAGAAGACGGACGCTATGGACTACACTGAGTACGTATCACTTTTCATCCACCGTTGGCAAATGCTGGAATCAACTTTTCCGGCCCATCCGCGTTGACAGCCGCTTTGAAGCGGTTCATTGGCTGGGCTGCCTTCCGGTGAAGGCATCACATTTACCGGAATGACGAGGGCGCATTCAGGGCGCTGTCGCATTACTGGTACAATACGAGCTACTCCTGCATTGTCAACTGGTGGAGCTTGCATGATTGGCATCACGTGCTAACTTTGTCTGCAGGGGCGAAAGTGTCTCACTTTATGGTGGGATGAGTCACACCGGTCAACCAGCTGAGCTTGTTCGTCACGCCAAGGACGGTAGGACTATAAGTCTCGCCACTGGCGCCGAGATCGACGAGTCCTCTGTCGCTGCTTCTATGAAGCGACCAATGCTCGATATCGATAATGATGACGTCGCTCGCTCCATGGCCCGCCGTAAGAAAGGCGCCAAGCCTGAGATCCATGAATGTTCTGTTCCCGGCTGCGACAAGGAGTTCAAACGGCCTTGCGACCTGACCAAGCACCTGAAGACCCATGAGCGACCGTGGAAGTGCCCCGATGAAGGCTGCAAGTATCATACACTCGGCTGGCCGACAGAGAAAGAATGCGACCGTCACGTCAACGACAAGCATTCTGCTGCCCCTCCTCTCTACAAGTGTCTGTTTGATAATTGTCCGTACACATCAAAGCGTGAGAGTAATTGCAAGCAGCACATGGAGAAAGCTCATGGCTGGCAATACGTCCGCTCGAAGAACAACGGCAAAGGAAAGGCTATCAGCGGTGTCCGATTGCCTAATGGTTCCGTCTCGGGATCCCCAGGATCTGCCATGCTGACGCCTCTCACACCAATTGTCCCATCTCCATCAACCCAATCTCTTTCCTCATCCGCTGCGTCCAGACACGACTCTCTGGCTCCGCCGCCAGGCGTTGCCGGCCCCAGCAACTATGACGCACCTGCATTGATCCAGCCATCGCCCGACTTCGCAGGACATTTTAACATGGACTTCGACTTCAACTTCAACGACATGACTTCCACCTGGCCCACCCCGGCCATGAGCGACGACCACCACGCCTCATCGGCGTCCTCCACCTCCGGCCTCCAATTCGACGGCGCCAGCAGCGGCTACGAAGACAACCTCTCCCCGCAACAGCTTGCGCTCGAGGACTTCCACTGGGACAACTTCAACCTCGGCTGTCTCCAGCAGCCCTCCCCTCCCTCCGCCAACCCCAACCTCCAACACCTCTCCGTCGACTCCGGTTTCTCCTCCGCCGGCAGCATGATGCATCCATCGCCAGGCACTACCGCCCCGCTCGACCACACTTTCTCCAATACCATGTACTCCGGCGGCAGCAATGCCGGGGGTATGGAGATGAATTTCGACGACGTCATGACCGCTAATGCGGGTCCTAGCCAGGACTTCACGCTCTTTGGGAATACGGCCATGTCGGCTAATGGGGGGTATCAGCATTATGGTGATGGCACTGCTGGTGCTGGTGTCGGTGCCGGTGCCGCCGGCGATATGATGCCGTCCTTGCCCTTCAACGAGGGGAGTAGTTGGGGGACACTGAATTTCGCTGCTCATGACGATCCGCTTAAGGAGCTTTTCCCGAGTTTGTAGGGTTGTTTCGTTCGCTGGCAGCGGGTTGTCTGGGAAGTAAGAGGAAGGGGCTTTACGTTGAGGGGCGGAGGGAAGGGATCGAGAGGGCAAGGAGGAAGAAAGAAAGGAAAGAGGGAGGACTTTCAAAACTGCAGTTCGATTGAGGAATAGAACATGAGAGGCCGGCTGGCTGTGGCGTTCAGACTGTCTCTTCGGCACACAAGGGTTTGTTTGATGGCCGGGTTGTATTCCTGCTCACTTGCATCCAGACTGGACTTGGGCGATACGTGAGCGCCAAAACACGAAAACAGAAGGATGAAAAAAAAAAAATCATGAGCAACGAACTTTATCGGAAAAGAGGCAGAGACACCTCTTTTTTTCAAATGTAATATTAGATTTCCATCAGAAGAATAGTAACAGGATGGTATATCGGCATAGAAATCGGAATGCCTTCACTCATGCATTTTTCTTGTGAAATAGACCCGAAGGGGCCGAAGGGGGAGTAATGGGTTTTCTCATCTTTGCTGCTATGATCCTTGTAAGCGTCCATGTTTGATCATGCTTCTTTCTTTCTTTTTTTTTTTTTTCCTTCCCCTTCCATGTCTCTTCAATTCTTGGTGATTCTCCCTTTTCCCTTTTTTTTTTTTTCCCTCTTTTTTTTTTTTACGTTCTTCTTTTTCCTTTTGGACTTCCTTGTCTAAACCTCTAACCACGCTTTCGAAGCTCCCTTGTGGATTTGCTTGGGGAGGGATAAGGATCGATGAGCAGTATTCGGATGGGGTCGTGGTTGGTTGCTCTTTTTTCCCCCTTTTTTCTTCTTTTTTTTTGGGGGGGGGGGGGGGGGGGGGGGGGGGGGGGGGGGGGGGGGGTCACTTAAGTTCAGAGGTGCTGTAAGGAAGGGGGGATGCGGGAGTCCCAGTTTACGTTTCGAGGGGTAGGTAGGAAAGAGGCCGGGGGCCCGTGGCGAGTCTAAAATTGTGTCTTATTAGGCTAAGGTACTATGTATTCTTGATCTTGGACCTGATGGGGAAGGGAAAAATGAAAGAAACAGAAAAAAAAAAAAAAGGAATGAATTTCTTGATTTTCCCGATTCACTTTTTTTTTTTTTCTTTTTGGCTTTCCTTTTTCCCCCTCTCTACGATTATCTAGGGATCTCTGTATGGCGTTCTAGCTGTTCCTGATCTATTGACTCGTAAGAAGACCTAACGTCGACATGTATCAACGGGGAGACGGGTTGGCGAAGCAACATACTTTTCCCGCCATCCTTCCTTCCACTTTATGTTTCTCGATAGCGTGGCGGGGCAAAGTCGACCCATGGGGTTAGGTGGCAGTCGCTTGTGGGGTTGCTTTACTTTTCTACCTTTCTACCATGGATGCGACTTTCCAGGACGACATTTTCGATTACCAAAGGAGAGCTGATCTCGCTTTACTTTCGGTATGCGTTTGATGCTGGTGGCTTGCTAAACCTAATGGAACTAGGTGGGAGGGGAAGTGTTTCTTTCTAGCCTGTACTTTCTTTCTTTCTTTTTGGTTGAGCGGCAGCCATGTATATTCCCTTTGGAACCCCCTGCTCTGCTCTCCAGTCGAATAGAAGTCTCCTCTCTCTTCTCCTCTCCTCGATCTTCCCTTGTTCTCCTCTCCCCTGTACTCGTCCTTCCCTAGCGATCCACAACTCCGCCGAAAATGCTGACCATACCACTCCTCGCCCTCCGCAACCTCCAGAACCAACCCGTCCCTGCCGGTCTTCTAGGCGGAGCATCATCCTCACCCCGCAGGAGTCGAGCCAATCTACTTCCCCATCAAGATGGACCTTTCCGCCCGTCTTCCTCGTCCCCCGCATCCCCATCATCATCGTCACTTTTAACACCGACGTGGACACGTCCCAGACACGCCAGTATCTACGGCACGACTCGTTCGAGCGCCGATGAAGCTCTCCTTGGACAATCCGGACGAGGCGAGGAGGAACGGTACGGGAGTTCTGAGTCCCGGGTGGTTTCCGAGGGGGTGGGCGAGGTAAGGGAGACGAGGGTTGAGAATCTTGAACACGAGGAGATGGAAGGGAGTGCGGAGGCGCTTTTCCTGAAACGGGCCAGCGACATCGAGAGCGGGAAGGTCGGTGTACCGCGGGAAGGGAGGAAGAGGAGGGTTTTGCGGAAGAAGGCGAGGCGGGATTCGAAGAAGGTGGGCCAATCGACGTCCCTGTTCCGGGATACGGAGATTGGGCCCGTGCATGGGAATGAGGAGAAGGAGAAGGAGGAGGGAGGGGAGGGGTTGCCGGGGCTAGTCGATTTGGGACGTGAGGTTGCCGGCGATCATGATGATGGTGTTCTGAATTCCGATGGGAAAAGGCGGTTCTCCCAAAGATTGACGAGTGTAGGATGTGCCTTCAATCGGGTTTCGAATAAAGTCGTCAGAAAGATGACTGGGTTTGCGACGTCCAGGAAGGGGAGTTCGGGAAGTAATAGCAGCGAAGGAGCAGGCGAAAAAGGCGAAGAAGGTGAAGCTCTAATCGCTCGGGATCAGCAGTGCTCTGCCGATGACGATTCGCAGCACTGCGCGACATCCAGTCCGATTGCGAGTGAAAGGGAGCTCCGTGGCTCAGGATCAAGCCGTCAAACGCTGTATAGCCCCAGTTCCTCGCCCGCGGAGACAATGCCAGTCACACCAAGCTACACCCGCGACGACGGCGGTCCGCTGGAGCCGTGTCCCACCAAGCTCCCCTGCATCCAACCCCGCGAGGACCACAACGACGACGAGGATTCCTTCTTCCCCAACTACGACCAAGCCCTCCCTTCATCATCCCCCCACCCTGCTCGCCCTCACCAACTCCCCTCCCCCTCCCCTCCAACCTCCACCACCAACCCACCCAAACCACCTCCCAATCAACATCCCGAAACCCCACCCCACCTCCGCCCCCGCCTCTCAGGCACCCAAACCCCGCTAACCAACACGCAATACGCGCAAATGATCCAACTCAGCCTCTTCCACGCCCAGCGCACGGGCGCGTACGCCGAAGAGGAGATCTCCCGCACGTACAGGTTCGCGCCGGGGAACGTGACGAGGGCGGGGGAGCAGCGGAAAGCGGCGGAGAGTTGGCGGGGGAAGGTCGAGGCTGAAGGGAAGACGGGAGAAGAGGGGGGTACGGTGGGGTCGTCGGAGCAGGTGGAGGCGGGAGAGGTTGGGGAGGAGATGTTGGCGGCGGTGTCCAGGCGGAGGATGTCGTTGCGGAGGCTTTTGCCTGGGAGGAAGTGAAGGTCGTCGGACATGTAGGAGAGGGGAAGGGAGGGAGGGGTTTCCGTCTGCGGTTGGGGATTGCTGAGTTCAGCCCGGTGCAGGGGGATGAGTCGGCCTTTTCTCTTTATTTTTCCTTCTTTTTTTTCTTTTTCCCACTCTTTTTCTGAACCGGTCATTAGGCGTGGTACATTGGACATGTTCCATAGACGGAAGTAGCGAAGGAGCTGAAGCTGAGGCTTCGGCAGTCGAAAGGAAGATACAGGTACCACAAGGTAGATTGCGCCACCGTTAGGTGTAAAGAGTCTCCTCACCACGAAAGGAAGCGCTTCATTCTTCAGAACCCGTAGACCTCATGACCCCATCCCTCGTGAACCGTCTCAGAACCCCAACCTTCCAGTCCTGAAAAGTCCGCGCTCGTGAAGGCAAGAGTCCCTTACTCCCCTCCAACAGACGACTCAGAAGTTCCCATTCGTGCTGGGGGAGTTCCAGCTCCCCTTCACTCAGCGCGTGGGCATTAAGTCTGCCTGTGCTTTCTTCCGCCGGGACCTCTACTTCCTTGTATAAGATTTTCAGAACGGGGAGAGGTTTCGGGACTTTAGAGGCTGATGATGAGATGACGAGGTCGGTGGCGAAGAGCCAGATTTGCAGGGCGGTGATAGTCGGAGATTGGGCTTCTTTTGTCATGTGGCGGTAGACTTTGAATTTGCGGACGCCTTGGGCTTCGGCTGAGGTGACCAAGTGGCAGGAAAGCCAGAGTTCCATGTCGTGGGATATCGGGGCGGAATCGGGGTTGTCGCATATTGAGAGGGATTGCTTCTCTAGGCGATGCGCTTGGGTGTTGGTATCGAAATTCCCGAGGTTGGTATTGCAGTTGATGCAAAGGAGGGTGTTTTCGTGGCTAGAGGTTAGATGGGTCGATGATACCTATGTAGACATCATTAGCCTCAGGGATACGGGCTTGATGGAGTACGGAAACGGGAGAGGAAAGAAAGAAACAGAAAGTGGAAGGGAATGTTGAACGCTTCATTACAAGCACTATGAGATGTATCTAGCTTTAATCCCGCCTTAGCCCATGAGCTCCTAGACCAAGCGGTGAAACACTAGACTTTTGAGGAAAATCCGATCAAGAAGCACAGCCTACCATCGCGGGCGCGAGGTTGACGCATGCTCGAGATCTGAATATTGTCCTTTGGTCTAGGGAGCCTGTATCCCGACGCCTCTCCTTGAAAGTGAGCCTTGCGGCCTGAAAGGGCCGGTTCTTTGAAGCGCCCAGTCGTAATTTCCTTTTCTTCTCTCCTTTTCTTTTCCGCAAAAACGCAATTCGACAACAAGATAACGCAAGAATGTATGAAACCGGATGCGAAAATAGAAATGTAGGAAAAGTTTTACAACCTACCTTGATACCCCGAGTATCCTCCTTCGCGAAGAGGAGCTCAAGCGGCCCGACAAGTCCTACACCGCGCTCAACAGCGAGTCTGCTATTGGCGCCGATCCCACGCCCTGCGCTTCCATTGGCACCATGGGCATGATGGTGATCGTGCGGGACGTCAGGTTTATGGCAGTGCCAAAAATCCATCATCTCGGCCCAGCCTTCGGAAGGTAAGTCTTTCCACTGAGTGACCGTACCACGTGGGATGAGCACGGACCGGCAACTCGCACAGGAGATTTCTGCACTGGCTGATAGATGGGAGGACATCCACGGGACGATTGTCTCGCCCCCGGCTGGACGCTCGCCTAACAAGTTCGAGCCGGGCTTTTCTTCGAGATTCACGCGGAAGGTTAGTTCTTTTGATGGGGCGGATGGGATGACGAGTGTGGCGTCGTTGTGACCGCCGGGGACGGTGATGGGGAGTTGGATCGTGGCCGTTTCTCCTTCATGGCTGAGAGATAGTTGGCTTCCGTCTGCAGACAGGGTGGCTTTGGTTTCGGTGTTGGAGAAGGTGGCGAGGGAGGCCTGAATGGAGAGAGTGCGGATGTTCTGGAGGTGCTCGGCGTAGAGATGGATGCGTGGATGATGTGCTGCTGCTGCTGCTGCTACTGCTGCTGATGATGATGCGTGCCCACATGAATCGTCCATTTTGAGGGTGTAGGATGTGTGTGGTGTTGCGAGTGAATGTGAATGTAGAAGAAAAGAAAGGGTTTATTACTTTCGGATGGAGAAGCGGAAACGAGCGCGCAGTGGAGCCGGGGAAGCATGTGGGAAGTGGGAAGTGGGGAGACTGGGATTGCAGCTCATCACAGGCGGCTCCTCCAGAATTTCCTCGCCATTGATCCCGTTCCCTTCTCTTCTTGATCTACTCTACATACGCACACGACGTATACACACACGGCACCAACAACATGGCCACCAAGAAATCATTCAAGAAAAATGAACAGATCAAATCGCTGGGCCGCGTCGCTGTGACGGGAGGCTGCGGTTTCCTGGGAGGGCACATCGTGTCCTTACTGGCAGAAAGAGATGTGTGCGACAAGACCATTGCGATTGATATCAAGGGCCCGGCGAACCCAGTCGAGGGCGTGCAATATGAGACCACCGACATCACCAACTACGACGCCGTTCTCTCCCTCTTCGAGAACCTCAAGCTCGACGCCGTCATCCACACCGCCTCACCCCCGGCCATGAACCACAAGAACCATGAACTCTTCTACAACGTCAACGTCAACGGCACCAAGAACCTGGTCCGCGCCGCCCAGGAGACGGGCGTGAAAGCCTTCGTCTACACCAGCTCCGCCTCCGTCATCCACGACACCGTCTCCGACCTCGTCAACGCCGACGAATCCTACCCGCTGATCATGGGCGCCAACCAGCCGGAATACTACACCACCACCAAAGCCCAAGCCGAGCTCCACGTCCTCTCCTCCAACCGCGCCCCCTCGCACCCCAAATTTCTAACCGCCGCCATCCGGCCCTCGGCCATGTTCGGCGAGGGGGACATGCAACTGCTGCCGCCGGGGCTATCCGCCTACTACCGCGGACAGACCAAAGTCCAGATCGGCACGAACGAGAACCTCTTCGACTTCACCGAGATCCGCAACGTCGCACACGCGCACCACCTGGCCCTCGCCGCGCTCCTAGCGACCTCGGACCGCGACGCCGAGGGCAAAGCCCTGCCGCTCGACACGGAGAAAGTGGACGGCGAAGCCTTCTTCATCACGAACGACAGCCCCGTCTACTTCTTCGACTTTGCGCGGATGTGCTGGGCGGCAGCCGGCGACAAGACCCGGCCCGAGCAAGTCTGGCAGCTATCCAAGGACGTCGGCCTGCTCATCGCGACACTTATGGAATGGATCTTCTGGCTCTTCCGCCTCGGCCAGCCGAACCTGACTCGCCAGCAGGTCAAGTATACGTGTATGACGCGGTTTTACAGTATTGACAAGGCGAAGCGGCGGTTAGGGTACCGGCCGGTGGTGGGACTGCAGGAGGGGATCAAGAAGGGGGTTCATGATGCCTTGTATAGGGGTGTGGTTAAGGGACAGCCCGAGGAGTTTAAGGGGAATCGGGAGGCGATTGCTAAGAAGTTGCAATAGTTGGGGTTTGTCAATATACAGGTCTTCCGCTTGGCTGTTTCCATTCTCGCAAGAGGGTGTGACGAGTCGAGATTCGTTTTTTTGTAAATAACATTCAATTTAATCGAAGATTTGCCCCGCTGCAGCTCCTCTCTGCTCCCTGGTCCCGCTACGTCTTCCCTTGGACATTCAACGCGGGTCATGCGACGACTGGGTATTGAAAATCAGCAAGATAGCCCCAATTCAAAAATGAAGAGACAATGAAATACCAGAGGTGTAATGACACCTGCCGAGAGGAAGGAAGAGAAGGGGGAAATAAAAGGATGAGGAATGAAAAATCGAAAATCGAAAATAGAGAAAGCAGAGCCCCAAAGCTTTGAACACCATCTCGCCATCGTCTTGCCACCCCCTCGTCTAGATTGCGGACGTCACTTCTTCCTCATCTGGTTTCGATAAGAGTCAATCGCATTTCAAGGACACGATGCAAGGTCACCCCGATTCTGATAGCCCTGCACAGAGACCAAGAAAGGCGGGAGGGAAGGCGAATGGCCAATGAGTTGCGCCTGACGCCACTCTCCCCCCCGTCCTGCGCCCCACTACAACGGAAGTTGCGGCTCTCGCATGATCATCCGTTGTGGGCTCTGCATCACTCCGCAAAGTCCTCTGCCAACTCCCCATTTTCCGTCTTTTGTACCTCCGTCAGAGGCGTCACGCGCGTATTGACTTATCTGCGGGAGGGCAGAGCCAGGCTCGTGCTCTAAACATAGCTCTGATGATCCTAGTAGAGCAAGTACTTGAACAGGTCACTTTCGCCCACTCCACCTGTTGCAGGGCGTGGATGAAGTATTGGCCAGGGGCAGTTTCGTCTTCCCGTCCCACACGGCATGGAAAGGCCTGAGATGTGGCAGCCATTGCGTGCGCCTCGCTTTGGCGACGTTGGCTGACTATAATCGCCGCCTGTCTCGCTCAGCCTCGTTCGCGTCAGGCTATATTGAACGCCGGACTAGAGACAATGCTAAAAACGCCGATCGCTTCATGCTGTCGACCTCTATCCTTCAAGGACTGGTGTTGAAGGCGTCTGATGTTCTTGGGGTTTCTTTCGGTTGAACAGAAGGACAAGGTACTGGAGGAAGGTCCCGGAATCATGCAGGCGGAGTGCTTGACGTTTGCTTGCAATCCTGATTGTGTGCAGAACAAGCAAAGGTCTGTGTAAGTCGTTATCTAGGAGAGCCAGCGGAGAACAATTTCTCGAAAGGAAAGGGGAGAGGAATTCAAGTTTTTTTTTTTTTTTTTACTTTCTCCCCAAGTCAAAGCTTTTGTGTTCAAGAACATAACCTCTGCCGTCTTCTACACTCAAGCAGAAGCCGACAACTCCCAGTCATGGGGTTCAAAATCAGCTAAGGATGTTCATTGACAGATTATTCAGCGATTGAATTTCTCGTAACTATCATTTAAAAAGCCTTTTGAATCATAGACAAAACATTTCTTGAAATGCTATACTTTGTTCGGCCCAGCGACGTCCGTACCGCTCTTATCCATCGTCTCGTCCACGGCATCATACGTGCCCATATCCGGAGCATCGTCATCGCTGAGCTTCGTAACATGGTGCATGACCCGTGCCGCGTACATGTCGCCGCTGACGTTGGTCATAGTCCTGAAACGGTCGACGAACCAGTCGAAGGCGACGACGACGGCGTACATGCCCGTTACAGGCACGCCGACGGAGTTGGCGATCATGATGGTGATGACCAGCGAGGCGCTGGGGATGGGTGTCGTGGCGATTGAGGAGAGTGTTGCGAGGAGGACGATGATGACGTAGTCGCCCACGTTGAGTTCCATGCCTTGGGTGGTGGCTAGGAAGACGACCACGAGGGGGAAGTAGATCGCGGTACTGTTGATGTTAGTCTCAATTGATATGTGTAGATAAGGCGGATCGACTTACCCGTCCATGTTGATGAGCGCGCCCAAGGGGACAGTGAATCTAGATACGACTTGGGGCACACCACGTGCAGTCACGCATCGCAGTGTGACGGGGATGGTGGCAGCCGAAGATGCAGAACCCCAAGCGGTAATCCAGGCCGGTGAGTTTTTCAACCAGTACTAGGATATTGTTAGCAAAGATCCTGAAAATCGTACAAAAATCGGTACTTACGCTGTAAGGGTTTTGCCTGGTGAAGGCGAAAAAAACGATAGGGATGATGACAAAAATGTGAATTGCCATGCAGCAAACAGCACCTCCAATGAGCACACCCACGTTGATTCCAATCTCTTCGATGTTGAGTGTCATGAGGTTGGCCAGAATCAAGAAGAAGACACCGATAGGCGCCAGCTTGATCAGCCAGGCGATGACGATTCCGACGATACGCTCGACTTCCTTGACCGCTCGCAGGAGCGATGAGTCGGGTCCCTTGATGAGGAGACCAACGACGACGGAGGTGACAAGAACGGAAAGCAGCTCGTCGTTGGCAATCGCGCTAACGATGTTGGATGGGATGAAGGATTGGGCGACTGACACCACAATGTCGTGGGCCTGGTTTTGACTTCCCTCGTCGATGTCCTCCTGGGTCGATTCATCCTCGACCTCCAACGCCGCACCGCTGACTTCGACCATGAGCGGCTTCCAGACATGCACGACCAGAATCATACTCTGGACGATGGCCACGATCGTACTGCAGACGTAATATCCGATGGTCCATCGAGCCAGCTTCGCACCGTCGCCGCCCGTCATAGCTTTGAGGTTTTGCATGGCGGAAATGATCGCGGTGACGATCAAGGGCAGGACGGTGGCTTTCAATGCGCGCAACCAGAGGTCGCCAGGAATCTCCAGAATGACGGGCGCCGCCTCTGGTACATCAGAAACGGTCGCGGAGACTGCGATACCGATCGCCACACCGAGAATGGCGGCGACAATGATCTGAAGCGCTGACCCTGGAGTCAGGAATGATTTCCATAGTCGTTTCGTCCATGGTATCTTCTCGATTTCGGCCGGTGCGCTCTGAACTTGTTGCAGGTTGACCTGAGTGCCTTCCTCGGAGCTGGTGTCGTTCGGTTTCGACATCTTGACTCAAGTGTGAAGGGGGATCGAGAATGTAGTCAAAGAGAAGTTGCAATGGGAGGAGATGGAAAGATGGGCAACTAACAACCTCTTATGAAACTCTACGCAGGCCTCCAAAATCCCAGAACTGCGTTGAGCCACCAGCACATAGGCAAAGAGATAAGAGAGGGAGAGATACTACCATTATCTACATTAGTCGGCTTAGGCAAAGGCATTGGCAAAGATAAGGCCGGTCGTAGTGTGCGGGGTGACTGGCACTAAACCGCAGGGACACCAAGGCTCAAGCGAACGCGGCGTAGGAGCGTTGCAGTGGAGGTGGAACCTGTGAATAATGCTTTCGGCGGTCTTGGGTGGCATCTGGCATCTGCCCAGCCTTGGCTAAGGACAGGCCGTGGTACTAACGGTGCCGTGCAAGCCGCCATGGCCTCCATAGAAGGAAGGTCCTCTCGCCTGCTCCTACGGGTTTCCGGTAGTGATCGTCTCCTGGGCGAATTTGAATCGCGGCAGCATCCCTCCACACGTGTCTGCGTGATGCAATGTGGCAGAGATACAGTTCCAGAACTCACGTATCGTGAAGATGAGGTCTGTCCTTGGCGTCGCCTCGCTCCGCGGGAATGCCTTGATTGGTCGAATTCTGCTTCGCGCTAGTGTTTGTACCTCGAGAGGTGAATCCAAATTGATGGGCGTTATCTCCCATCTCCTACTACTGCTGGCTTCGTCACGCATCAGGACCCTACAAGAGGTGGTACCATTGTACTCCCTAACGAATGGACCCTTCCGGGTGAAAAAGTCATTTTCATAAGGCCTCAAATTTCCGTCGGTGGAGCCGCAGAAGCTTCCTTGACAGCGTAGCCGCGGCATCAGCAGAGCCTCGTCGGCTGGTGACCAGCATTTCGTGCTGCAGTCTTTCCTCTGTGGGCAGAAGAGGTACGAAAGCCTGGATAAGACTCTCATTTGGCTTGCGGGCGTATATCCACTTTCTGCGACTCCGTGTCAATATCACATGATCTAGAGGCCCATCGATTAGGCGCTGCGCCAAAGCTACGGTCTTTCGCGTTGCTCCATCGTCCCTATTCTGCAGAAGGATGGCTTGACCATTGTCAACCGCTTGGGAGCGTCAGCTTGACAAGAAGGTCGAATGCAAACCCATGAAGTGGCTTGCTCACACCGGGAATTCCAATCGACCCAGATGACGGCAAAGAGGCAGCATCCAACCCCGTCAACCCTCACCAGCCTCGAAAATTACTACCACGTGCCGGCGAAACCTAGCCACGCATGTGGCAAACACCGGCGAACCTGGTCGTAGGATGTGAGAGGGCTTGCAGAGCTGTTTGTCAGACTTTCGGATGGTCCTTGGTATTTACCCCAGACTTTGTGGAGATGCATCCCCAGTTTGCCTCCACTCCGAAAGGCAAGAAATCTTCCCAAGCGCGACTACTGTCTGGGCGGTGACATGCAAATCGACAGCCATTACGTCTTCTTTATTTGATGCCCCGAAGCCAAAGTGATTTGCTGTACGGAACGAAGCTGGTGTCCTTCTATGTCATTACGCAGTCACCTTCTCGGTTCCGCGGCATATGGGGCTCCAAGATTGTGAAAACGGAGAGGCGTAGTCGAGCGATTTCTTCCTTGCCATATCGCCCCACGTCCGGGTTTCGATGGGTCTGTCCAATGTGTGGTGAAGGTTTGAAGCAAAGTTCCCATATGTTTGATTCTTCCTCACGCAGAATATATAGATATACTTTATTCTCGAAAAGAAAAACATAAGCCGACAAAAAGAAAAATAGTCAGAAGAGACAGAGCAATGAAAAGGTTTAGTGAGCGTGGACATAAATCATAAGTTGAAATGGGATAGCACGTTCGATGGATAAGAATGACTCAGCGTTCCCTTTGGCTTGTAGTAGGGCGTACGCAAAGGAATCGGAGAAGCTCCCAAGATTTCAACGTGGTTGGCCACAGCGTCGTGGAAAGGATGACGCATTGACCATCAGGACCGCCTACCTCTTGACCTCACTTCACACCCGGAAGGAAGAGATACGAATCAGTCTCGAAACCCTTTTAGCGATTCCTAAAGGGTGGGTAAGAAAAGAGAAAAGAGTTAAGAAGGATCGAAGACCACGCGCGTGGGGAAGACTGCTAAAGCATCCCTCTCCACCACCAACCTCTTGCCACTTAGACATCGCAATCCTGATCTTTGGTATTAAAGAACCCCCTTCCCATCACATTACCCCGCTCCCTCCCACCCGCTTTCACTCTGTAACGACAGCAACAACAACAACAACGACACCCACCCACCCAACCCCTCCCCTCCCACCCTCCCCTGTCGACTCATACCCAACCACTCCTCCAAACACCATCTCTCTACACCCGAACTTTCTTCCGCCGTCCCTGCGCCACCAGCCCAGCATCCTCCAACAACCTCTTATCGGCCACGAGTCCGTTGGCGAAATTTAGTGCGAGATCCTCGGCGAATGCTGATGCTGCTTCGGCAACGGGGGGTGTGGGCATGATATTCGGATCCGGGGGCGGGGCGGGAGAGGCTGGGATCCAGGAGGGGTCGAAGTGGTTGGTATGGCCACGGGCCATCGGGATGGGGATTGGGGAAAAGGTTGGGGGTTGCTGGTGGGCGGGATTCTTCCATTCGGAGGCGTATGACGGTGGTGGTGGTGGTGATATCGTTGTGGTTGTGGCTGTGTAAGCGGCCAACTCCCACCCGGCAAGGGAGCAACCTGCGTTGCCCTCCGCTCTAGCCTCCCGTCTGCAGGCCAGGTCCGCACGTTCTGGCGATGATGGTGAAGACTAGTAGAACCCCGCAACATGGAGCCGGGCATAAGGCGGGGGAAAACGATATCCCCCTCCTTACCCTTCTGACCCGGCTTCACCACCTCCTCATGAGAAGAGCGGTGGTAGCGAGTAGCTGCCTCATTGCCCGACGTGATCCCCTCATCCATGCTCCCAGTCGCTTTACCAAAATCCCCATAGAAAGCCCCGACCGGCATGGAGTCCCCCGGTGGCAAACCAGGAACATCCTCCGCCCCCTTCTCACTCGCCTCGAAATAATTCCCCCGGGGAGTAGAATCACTAATCTCGACCTCCATCGGCACACCCCTCAAGAACGCCAGAACTCGAGCAAAACCCGCCGCTTGAGGGTGGAAACTCGCGAACCGCTGCGTTCGACCCGATATCTCTGGGTTCGACGAGAAGGTCGGGGCTTCGCGACTGAAGATCCATTTCCCGCGCTCGAGACCGTCCTGGAGTCGCTCCGTAGCCGTCTTCGCCGTGCGCGAGGGCCGGAGGTTGACGCCTGTGATACCGTGGGATTTGGCGACTGTTAGTGTGAGTTCATTGCCTTCGTACTCCGTTGCAGCGCAGTCTTTGCAGTACGGCGCGGCGCAGCGGAGGACGGTTTCGAGGATGCCGTGTCGGCGCGGAATGTTGACTTTTTCTGTCGGAAGAGGTAGGTGAAAGTCCTGGTTGGAGCGGGGACGTTTAAGGGTGCCTTTTTTGAAATGATGGAGGGTGTGGGTGGCGGGCGCGTCGCATGAGTGGTAGATTGTGATGGAGGCGCGCTTTTCCATAATTCGGAGTTTGGTTGTAGCCTGTTTGCGGATTGTGGTGGCAAACAGTTGATTTGGCTGAAATATACGATTTCTGACGAGTGACGTAGGACGAAAGCCTCTTTCGTTGATAGCGTGATCTTGCGGAAGACCCATGTGGCCTGATGATATAGTCGTGTGGCTGTTGAGGATCAATAGCGAAGGCTAAAGTAGTTGCAAATCAGAAGCAAAAAGCACAACCGCAAAAAGTGGCTTGGAAAGGTGATTCACTGCACTTGTTGAGGCAAGCGCAAGTGAGTTCGAAGGTCCTATCGAACGCTTGCACCTAATCAACTTTTTTCACCCGTGCCTTCCGCTTCAGGCCGTGTTTCGTGCGTGGAACGTGGACAAAGCGCTGCTGCCTGGACTTGTTTGTACATCCGCATTCACATTCAACAGTGTTTTTAAGACACCGTCTGTAAGCGGGACAACACAGGTATGACTCTTTCTGAACGACTGCGGCTCGATACCGGAAATCGCTTCACAGGCAACTGCATCGAAAAGGGCAACGGAGCGTTATCAGCACTCATTCTCGGCATAACTTTCTGTGATCGCGCTCACCATGGATTTCACTCACACATCTCCATCACTAAAAGTGGGGGATCTGGACACCATACTTCTCACGTGTCCACAATGAGCCAATCCTTTATCGTCTCCTTGCCGCAATCCCGTTGCTGATTGTCAAGTGTAATCTGCGTCAGATCCACAAAAGAATCGTCCTTTCCAAACAAGTCAAGCCTTGGACGAAGTGAAGGACGATATTCAGCCAACTTCGGCTTCAGTGCACGTGAACGCCAGACGTGAAGTGCCTTTGGCGATGAGTGACACATGTAAGGCATTAGAGAAACAAGCAAACAGTAGAACCGAGAGGGGAGGGGGAAAAATTTGAATTCGTCGCTAAACGTCAGGCTAAAATGATCGTCAAGAGGTGGCTTTGCAGGGCGGAACGAGATCATGCCGTCTGCGCCTGCTTCTGCACCGAGTAATCCTTAAGAAAATCGGCATCGTTCTCGAATTCCTCTTTGAGCTGTAGTAATCTGTTAGCCAACCAAATCCAAAAGGAAAAAAAATAGAAAAGAGGAAGACAAGTAAACCCTTCACTCCCCTCCTGCGAGGCCGAGGGAGGAGAATAAGAAGAAAAAGCGAAAAGAAAGAAAAAAAAAAAGGGACTTACAATATCCAACCCCCCAACCAACTCCCCGCCCACATAAACCTGCGGGAAAGCCGGCCAATCGCTAAACTCCTTCAACCCCTGCCTGACCTCGTCGTCGGCGAGGATGTTGAAAAACCCATACCGCACGCCCTTCTCGCGCAGCATGCTGACCGTCTGGCGCGAGAAGCCGCACTGCGGCGCCGAGGGCGTGCCCTTCATGAATAGCATGACGGGCGCGGCCTTGACGAGCTCGGCGAGGCGCGCGTGCAGTTCTTCTTTGCTCATGCTTGCGGTTTGTGGCTGCTCGTCGGAGCTGGATTGCGGGGCTGTGGTGGGGTCGGTGGCGGTGGGGGTGTATTTGGAGAGATCGGGCGCGGCGCCGTTGGTTTGGGACGGGGGTGCGACGGGGTCGTTGGCAGAGGGCGCGGGCTTGGTGACTTTCTGCGCAGGAGGCAAGCCCGCGCCGGCGGTCGAGGAGGGACTGCCTGCGTGCTTCTCCACGGCGTTCCGCACTCGGGCGGCGTCTGTTCCTGTCACTGCTTCTACGACTTGGCCGTCTTTCTGGAGGACGACGAGGGGCACCTGCGTGACGTCGTAGCGCTCGCTGACATCGCTGACTTCTTCGGCGTCGAGGCTGAGGAAGGTGATTTGGGGCGGCTGTGTGGCGGAGTAGGTCGCGGCGAGGGTGGTCAGGATGGTGCTCATCTGCTTGCAGGGCTCGGCCCAGGGGGCGTGGAAGTAGATGACTGCGAGACAGGACGGCGGGAGGGCGGCGGCATGGCTGTCGAAGTCGCCTTCGGAGGCGATGGGGTGGACGGTGCAAGTCCCGGTTTGGGCGGCCATGGTTGTTTCCGTGTCGCTATGGGATTATTGTGGGATATCGGTATTGAAGGAGAAGGTGGGGGTATATCGCAGCGGATGTGTTGTGCTTCTCGAGAAAGATGACCTAGAGTTGTCCAAGCAGTTGGTGATAACAAAATCACGAAATGTTCACCAGTCGCTCGGCCGCCCCGCCCGCCGCAGGGAAGCGAAAGTGGGAGATCTTCAAACTTTCTTTGCGTCATCCGACCCGCCAAGATTTCCGCTTATCAGCCCGCGACTCGGATCTACCCGTCCGTTCAGAAAAGTCGCAAAGCTCCAAAGCACGAAAGTCGAGCGTCCCATCTACGAGCTATCCAGCTTCACATCCCGGCGAGAGGCGCGAAGGGGAAAATCAACACAAGAAAAACCCAGGAATCATTGCGTCCCCATCTCTCCAACCCCTCCCCATCTCTCCAATCCTTTCAAAATGCTCCCCCTCCGCCAAATCAAGCCCAAAAATGCCCGAACCAAACGCTACCTGGACAACAAAGCGCCCCAAATCACCGAGAACCCGCGCACCACGCTCTTCCTACGGTACACCTCGAGCTCGGAGATCCTGCACCTGGTCATGACGGACCTGTTCGCCATCAAACGGCCCCTGGCGATCAAATTCACCAAGAAAAACGCCATCCACCCGTTCGAGGACCCCAGCTCGCTCGAGTTCTTCGCCGAGAAGAACGACGCCAGTCTGATGCTCTACGCGAGCCATTCGAAGAAGCGGCCGCATTGTCTGACCGCGGTGCGGTTCTTCGGGTATAAGGTGCTGGATATGGTGGAGCTGATGGTGGATGGGGAGACGATGCGGACGTTAGGACAGTTCAAGAACGCGAAGGCGGCGGTGGGGATGAAACCGTTAATCTCCTTTTCTGGATCTGCGTGGGAGGCGCCCGAGGAGCAAAACGAGTACACGGCGGCCAAGAGCGTGTTGTTGGATCTGTTCAAGGGCCAGGATGTCCAGACCGTGGACGTCGAGGGCCTGCAGTATATGATCCACTTCTCGGTCGACGAGCCGCAGGGCCAGGACGCCGTCACCAAGCCCCAGATCCATATGCGGTGTTACCTGCTCCGCACGAAGCGGCAGCCGAATAGCACGACGCCGCGGGTGGAGCTGGAGGAGATGGGACCCCGGATTGATTTCCGCGTCGGGCGGGTCAAGCAGGCGGACGCGGATATGTGGAAGGAGGCGATGCGGAAGCCCAAGGGCCAGGAGCCCAAGACGAAGAAGAATGTCGATACGGATATTATTGGGGATAAGGTGGGGAGGATCCACCTTGGCAAGCAGGATCTGGGACAGTTGCAGACGAGGAAGATGAAGGGGCTTAAGCGGAGTCGGGACGTGGAGAGTGATGAGGAGGATGAGGAGATGGTGGGCGGCGCGAGTGATGACGATGATGAGGAGGACGACGAGGTCGTGTTCGATGCGCACAAGAGGGTCAAGGTGGACGGGTGAGAGAAAAAGGAAAAGATAAAAAATTGTTCTGGTTTTTCTTTTTTTTTTTTTCTTCTTCTTGCTACAAAAAGAGATCTTCGGTGCATATGGGGAGAGGGAAGTGCTGCGTTTTGAGCGAGGCGTTCCGGTGCGGCTCTATGCCGGTATGTAGGTCTGTATACCGATCCGAATGTATTGTCTTACTACTACTGTGGCTGAGAAGAGACGTTTCGTATCTTCTGCGAGGATGAAGGGGTTGGCCAGTGTCTCCCCCTTTCATCGCTGTTCGGATGTGAACTTTGACTATTACCGCCTACTGGGATCCAGCATGCAAGGGATGGTCCAGTGTTGCTTTGCCGCTGTCCCACCCTCCTCCCGTCCGTCCGGATGCTTGTTCAAACCCATGAGCCTCAGGTATCAAAGATTTCGTGATACCTTAGAGCCATCTGAGCAGGCTGATCGCGGACACAGTAGTACGCCTCTGGTCCTTTAGTATCTCGCCATTAGAACGAGTGACATCCTTGATCAGATACTCAAGATCTGTTATTGATACACGCAATCTCCATATAAGATGGCGTTTCAGATAGATTGCGATTTTTCTTTTCTTTTTTTTTCTTTTTTGTAGCTTTGGCTGGACAAAAGGAAAAGAATGGTGATATTGGAGGCGCTTATCGCTTGCAATGATAATGCACCACCTCAAAAAGGGCGTCAACCAAGTGGTCGCCCAAACTTCAAGACGGGTCGACTGAAGATGGGTCTTTTCTGCCGGCCGCCACAAGTCCACTCTCATCAATCGGCATATCTTTTCTTAATCAAAATACGGTTGACACTGGATCGCAGCACCCTTGACCCTGCATTCGGAGCGTTAACTTTAGCGTTAAATTTGGTTGCTTATAAGGGTCTCTCTCGGTGGAAATCTGCATTGGGCAAGTAGTTCTCTTCGTCGCACAGGGACACCAACCATCATTCCACCGGGGGAAAGGGCTGGAATCAAAGGTATGAATTGCTGATCGGACTGGGCGTGTCGAAAGCGGAACATTGTGCATGAAATGGTAGAGAAGGGAGGAGAGAGGGGGGTGTAGGGCGGGATCATTGCATTGGATGTGGGAAGGCCCGTAATTCCCCCCCAAACCAGCCTTCCGGGTCCACGTGCGTGGGAAGGTTTGACAGCTGCTGGGTTTGTCTGTTATACCCCCTTCCCACCATTATCTTCCCATTTACCCATTTCGGGACGTGAGCGCGCTTGAGTGAAATTGGGGTGGCAGACGGGAAGAAAACTGCGACGACCGAACACCAACACCACCACCAACACGACGTGGTAGCCGTCGCTTGTCTGACCGGACGAGATTACAGCAGGATTGCAGGAATCGCCTTAGATCATTCGCGTACTCAGCGCCACGACGCTACCCACGATACTTACAGCAGTAGCTTCACCGCGCATAACGGCCCCGCCCGCCCGCCGCGCATCCCTCAGCAACGCAACACCCTACCACGCTGCGACAGCCTCATCTCTACTACCTCGACCGACCTACTTCTCTCTCTACTGCCCTTGACGCCCTTTCACCTCCTCTCTCCCGAAAAGCCCACGGTGGCTTACGCAACCCCCGCGAACACCGCCTTCGAGGCTGCCAACTCCACCATCCCCAACAACCTCTCCAATCACCGCCGCCGCACCAGTCGCGGCGTGCATGCCCCTTCCCAAGGAGGCAGACCGTCCAATCTGAGCCCCACCAAGACCACGTTCCGAGACACCCCCTTCGAGGAGGACGTGGAAGAAGCAGCGCCGAGGAGTACCGCAGCGGACTACGCTTTCGCACCCGCACCAGCTGGAGCGGCCATGTCGCTCGACCACTCCCCATCCCCGCAACGCGGCGGCGGTTGGAGCTCCCCGGGCCTCACCACCCCCTACGAAGACGTCAACCCGGGCAGCGGCGCTGTCTCCCGCTCGCGATCCCCCGCCGTGAAATCCTTCGGCGACCTGAATGGAGGAGCTCCCGGCGGAGCAACAGCATCAGTAGCAGGAGCAGGAGCAGGAGGAGTGACGTGGGCGAGCGCCAAGTCCGCCAGCGCGCGAGTCAACGGGTACCCGCGGTACCAGAGCCAGAACGAGGGCTTCTTCACCAGGCACTACAGGAAGATCAGCGAGGGACTGCCGTATTTTGCGCATGGGGGTCAGGAGGACCGGTACGCGGAGAAAGAGAAGCTGGGGCGGGGGAGATTAGCAGGGCCTGGTGGGTTTCGAGAGCTGCCGCGCCGGCTCGGCTTGCTGATGAGTAGACGGAGGAAATATGTCGTGCTGGTGTTGTTCTTTGTCCTTGCGCTGATGATGTGGTACAATACTGGTAAGTCTCTCCTTCACCTCGCTGCGCTGATCCTGCGCATAGCATTAGCTTGAGCATGGAAGCTAATATATTGCAGCACTTACCTTCTGGTGGCGTCGCACCTCCTTCCTCGGCGGCGGCTCCAAATATGTCATGATCCTCGGCGCGAATATCGGTGGCGGTGTCATGGAGTGGAAAGGCGCACGCGAGTGGGCGATTGAGCGCGACAGCGTTCGGAATAAGAAGAAGTATGCCGCCCGATGGGGCTATGAGTTGGAGATTGTAGACATGAGCACGAAGAAACGCTATGCTCACGAGTGGAGAGAGTCTTGGGAAAAGGTGGATGTGATACGGAATGCGATGCGGAAATACCCTGACGCTGAATGGTAAGTCTTACGATATCTACTAGAGCCTCAGGGCATGCGCGGCAGCGAGCAACGAGCATGAGCACAGCGACACAGCCGTCCAGGCGAATCGTTATCTCCACATGCTAACCCGTCCAGGTTCTGGTGGCTGGACCTCAACACCTTCATCATGGAACCGACCTACTCCCTCCAATCGCACCTCTTCAACGACCTCGGCAGCGCCACCTACCGCGACATCAACATCCACAACCCCCTCAACATCCAACACCCCCCGAACGGGACCTCGAACCTCCCCCCGGAACCCGACCTCCCCCCCTACCAAAACTACCTGGACGACGAAACCAGCAGTCCCAACGGTGACGGCGACCCGAACTCCATCCACCTCCTCGTCCCCCAAGACTGCGCAGGCTTCAACCTGGGCTCCTTCTTCGTACGCCGCTCCGCCTGGACCGACCGCTTACTCGACATCTGGTGGGACCCGGTCTTCTACGAACAGAAACACATGGAATGGGAGCACAAGGAACAAGACGCGCTGGAATACATCTACGCCAACCAGCCCTGGATCCGGAAACACGTGGGCTTCGTGCCGCAGCGGATGATCAACGCCTTCCCCCACGGGGCCTGCGGGGACGACCGCGGCCTACCCCCCGTAGGCGGGTGTAAAGCCATCTTGTCCGAAGCCGCCCGGCTCGAGCGCATCGGGCAGTCGACTTCCGGCCTGGATTTCAGGGAGTGTGGCGTCGCCGGCGTGCATTATCAGGAGCTCGAGCGGGATTTCCTCGTCAATATGGCGGGTTGTGAGTGGGGCCGGGATTGTTGGGGCGAGATGTATAATTTCCGTCAATTGTCGAATAGGTTGAATCGGAGCCGGTGGGAGAAGGTCAAGGATTGGTTTGGGGAGTCGTGGGAGAGTAGGAGGAGGGAGGAGGGGAAGAAGGAGGAGGGGAAGAAGGAGTAAGGGGGGATTTTTTTTTGTTTGTTTGTGGGCTTGGGATTGGATTGGATTTGGTCTAAAGGGTGGAATTCGGTGGATGGATGCAGTGGATTTTATGGAAGTATTGAAGTTGGGTTTTACTTCCAGGGGACGAACAAGAGAGGGGGGGGGGGGGGGGGGGGGGGGGGGGGGGGGGGGGGTTTCAGAAAGAGAGAGAGAGAGAGAGAGAGAGAAAGAGAGAGAGAGAGAGCGCTCTACTGTTTTGCATACGTACCTTGCCTTGGGGGCAGGGGGGATCGTGTTTTGTCGTTTTATTTTTTTTTCTTTCCGGCTTTTTACTCCTTTTCCCCCTTGCCCCTAATCGGGTTTGCTTGCATTGGTACTTTTGGGCGTTTTTGCATGGCGGAGACGATGAAAGCAACCACCCTCTGTTGTTTGTTTCCGCCCTCCCTCCCACCCCCTTTTTTTTTTTCCCCCCCTTTCTTTCAAGGGGATGGGAATGGTATTGGAAACGAGATTGCGGGTGAGTTGAGTGAGTGTTGGAAAGAGACCTTTTTCTGTAAAGATAGATGAGAGTATTGGTTCTTTTTATTCTTTTCCCGGTCCACCTCTTCAATAAATGCATGAGGGAAAATTTATCCATTGAAGGGGGAGGGTATTTTGAAGAACATCCTGCCTTTCACCGCGTCTTGAGAAGATCTGGGAATTCCGTTTTCCGACTGGGGAGCGATTGTTATCTTCTTATCTCGAACCGAACTCATAGTACTCGCGAGGGGACATGACGGATCTCTGCTGGACGGCACCGTCATCCATCACCCGCTCCGACCGCACAATCACCCGCCTATCAACCTTCATCCCACCCAAGCTACTCTCGCCCTCGCTGAGATCGCCATCACTACTAGCTTCCTTCTTATTCTCCAACGAAGTGCCACCGCCGATCACCGGCCTCAACTCCTCCTCGCTCCCTCGCGTATCAATCCAAGCAGGCCCGCTCCTCCTCGTGCTTCTCCTGGCCGACTTCCCTGTTCCTGTCCCCCCACCGGCACCGCCCACCTGGCTCAAATTCCCCAAACAATACTTATCCTCCCTCGCCCCACCGCCCCCGAGACCACCAGAACTCGGCCCCAACCCCCCTCCGCCTTCCCCGGAAAGATTCGTCGTCCCCAGCGCCCTCCGCCTAACAACCGCTTTCCAGAACATCGCGATCCCTGGCGCATTGGCCGTCACGATCGCGACATCGAACTCGATCGACGTCACCAACGTCACGCTGCCGAAAATATAACTAGTATCCTTCGTGTTGGAGAGCTGCCAGAGCATCACGAACCGACACAGCGAGACGGCGATGGCGGCGAATCCCAACGTGAACATGCTGATGAGCTTGAGGCGGCGGGTGAGGGAGGTCTGGAGACCCCAGACCGGGTAGATGGGGAGGAGGTAGACTAGGAGGTTGACTGCGACGTTCTAGGAGTTTGTTACAAGGAAGAGAGGGTTAGTTATTCTTTTCTTTCGTTTTTTACTTTTTTGCGCCTAGCGAGAGATTTTTCCTGGATTCTTTTGGCCTTTCTTTCCTTCTTGAGGGATGGTAGGGGGGAGTCTTACCACGGCGGTGGGGACATAGTAGGTGATATTCGCCGAAACACATTTGGCGTTGGGGTAGTTTTCCGGGTGGAAGTATGCTCCGATGGGGATGCATTGGAAGCCGTAGAAGATCCTGGGTATGAAAATTGTCAGTGTCTGGATCTGAAGTTCGTCATGTTAAGAACAGGCGGTCTGGTTCCCGTCTTGAGGATGATGTAGGGAGGATCGAAAGCAGACAGGATCTAAAGGGACAAGAAGAGAGGATAGGGAGACCTACCAGGTGCCTGCAACTTGACAGCACGCCAGCCCCATGACCACGTAGATGGCTCGACGGACATTATCGCTGACTCCAATCGTCCTTAGGTAGAAGAAGAGAAACGACATCTTGATTAGCAGCTCGAGGAAGAGGTAATAGAATTCCTCAGCGAAGAGGTACTAAAGTTTCCGTATCCCATGTCAGCTCTCATAACCACGACGCTTCGGTTAATCGCTTGAAGAATCTTACTACTTGAATCTGGTATAGGTTCTCCGCAGACACCCGATCCATATGCAGACCTCCACCTAGAGCAGTCCACATCCAAGCGATGTACTGCTGGCCGATCCAGGTGACCTTAAAAAGACACATTCCTCATCAGCTCGGTCTTTTGTTTCTGAGGGAGCGTAGTACGCATACCGTTACCGCAGCCATGAGCCAGTCATCAATGCCGTACTCTTTGGCTACGACGGCTCGGGCATAAAGTCGCAGAATGCATGATAGGAGACAGATTACAGCGCATGGGATTGTAATGCCCCAGACCGTTGGCTGGATATTGTCAAACACGACCGCATTAACATCGTCTCCTGCAGCGCGTTTCCACAGTGAATTATCCATAGAGGAGACCATAGCAAACCGCTAAGGGGTTGCTGGGTTGGATCAGGTTAGGGCTGGTGAATCTCAACTCTTTATGACAGTGCAGAAATACATATTGACAAGAGAAAAGAAAGAACATGCACAACGCACAAACGATTGACAAGTAAAAGAAGCAGAGCTTACGACTCCTGGGTGTCTGTATCGGTTTGTAGGATTGACCATCACCCGGTTTCCTGACATCCTGATCATCACTCAGCGCGGCCGGCCGGCCGCGCAAAGGAATACATTCCCTGGCAGACACTATCCACAAGTCATTGCAGCAAAATGTCTGGCTGGGAATAGACACGGCTCCTTCAGCGAAAGAGAATTGGCCGTATTGAAGAGCATGCAGGGTTCCTAAATGTTACGATCCCTGGCTTCGGAGCCGCCAAACCTCACGTCCCGACCTTTCCCTGTCAGCTTAGCTTGAGTCATGGGCGATCTGCAACGGTGTGAGGGCGATGTGGACCTACTTGCCTTCTAAGCGATATACATGAAGAACACCGCTTCTCGATTCCATTGCTTCCTTGCCCGGGTTTAAAACGGTAGTACGGCTCCGATGATTCCTTCGAAGCCGGTAGTGGTTAGGGCTTCTAGGGTTCTTTATGTAACGTATCTGGACCCCCTTTCCTAAATGTAACATTTCTTTTGGCTCGGTCTCATCGTTCGAGCGTGTTGCTTTGGCTGTTCGAGCTCCTTGGTGTTATCGTTCAAGACTTACACAATGGCAGAGGCAAAATGTATCCAGGTCCGGCCAACAGGCTGGGAGGGCAGCCAGGAGATAGACTTGTTCCCACTGTCGGATATGGACCATACTATGCCTAAGATCTACGTGCAAATTGCAGAAGTGTTCGAGCTGAAAGATGAGAGCGAAGCGAACAAGACGACGATCGTTGCGAATCTAGTCAAAGGCTTGGAATTCACTTTAGCTCAGTACCCCATAATGGCAGGGGGCTTGAAAATGGACCCCGAGACTGGACGTATGTGGGTGGCGAAAAAGAAAGAGTCTAGCGTTGGACTGTATGTCAACGTCAGACAGACTCCCACGTACCCAGAGCTGAACCAAAAGGATTTCCCCGCCGCTATGCTGAAAGGTCATGAGATCTTGCCTAAGAGCGTGACGGAGAAGCAGCTGTTTTCTCCACTGGGAGATAACGCTGATGAGGATCTAAGTATCTCGGCTTTTCAAGTAAACTTCATCCCAGGCGGAGTGATCTTGGCTTCTGCCATCCATCACAACTGTTCAGATGGCCCTGGATGCGATGGCTTCCTGACGACCTGGGCGGAAAATGCTGCAGCCGCCACCAAAGGCGAAGAGTTCAAGCCCATCGACAAGGCAGCCTTGGACAGGTCGCGGCTCAGCGCAGCTCAGATCCCAGATCAGAAGCGATGGCAGGAGCTGAATGAAAAGCTCAGTCTCGAGTACCCCATCTTGAAGGACGCAGGTGGACCACCGCCAGCGCCCCCTGCCGACTTCAAGATGCCGGAGCTCGACATTGTCATGTGGCATTTTGCCAAGAGCAAAGTCGATCAGCTCAAGGCTACGGCGAATCAGTCTGTTGACGGAGCGGAAGGGTCGTGGGTCTCAACATACGACGCCATCATGGCATCGATGTGGAAAGCCATCACCAAAGCCAAGATCGAATTACTCCAGCCGAACCCGGACCAAGAAGTCATCCTCGCCCACGCCGTCAACACCCGATTCAAACTCGACCCTCCACTTCCAGAGCGCTTCATGGGTAACGCCGTCGCTCTCCCTCGCACAAAGCCTACTAAGATTAGCGACCTTATCGCGGCCCCGATCCCGGAGGTTGCGCGGAGAGTCCGGGACTCGATCAATTCCATCACGCCTCAATACGTCCGCGAGCTACCAGAATGGATCGCGGGCTTGAAGGACAAGCGGTGGATCAGCATCAACATGAACTCGTTCCTCGGCATGGATCTGGCCGGTACGAGCTGGCAGGCGATGCAGTGCTACGAGAAGCATGACTTTGGCTTTGGTCTTACGAAAGCGATCCGGTTCCCCTGTCCGGCGTTTGAAGGGTACTGCTTCATCTACCCGAGTCGGGCAGAAGTGAAGGAGGATGCTGACGATGAGGGGTTCGAGGTGTGCGTATGTTTGGAGAAGGGATGTCAGCAGAGACTGATGAAGGATGAGGAGCTGCTCGCTTATGCGCAGCCCCGCGGGATCTAGATCTTTCGTATGCTAAGAAAGACTTTCGTTTGCCCGCTCTATTGCGAAGACGAGACGTGTGTCAAATTGCCTTTCCACCAGACATTGAAAGAGGTTCCAATGCCGTTGCGCACAGACCAAGTATATCATGAACTACGAAACTCACTGCAACCTATGAGAGTATCTAGGTAGGTTGTGCGTACCTCATTTCAAACAGACAGACAATTGTGTTGTTTCTTTCTCTCTTCTTGATACGATACCTTGTGTCGAAAAGTGCCTTACTACAACGATGAGACGCCATCTGTATCGCATAAGGACAAGCTAGCTGACCTTCATTACAAACACTCTCACTGCCCTGCATAATGCGCTCTTTGCTCACGTGAGTTCCCGCCATTGGCAATTAGAGGAAGCGGAAAGCGCGATGGAAGTCTAGCTACCAGTGTTATCATTCCCATCATCGGAGCGGCGGATATGTAGCTACACATTGTAGAATGACACTCATACGACCTCCTACCATCAACTGCGCTTTTCACCAGAAACTAGGCTCCTTATCCACCTCCTCGTCCTGTTCCTTTGGCGCAGCAGTCCACGGACCCCTGCTGTGGAATCCCACACCATCCAGAAGAGTAATGACTCCGTTGACAGCATCACATATCTCCGCACCATCGCTCAGACCCTCAAAGTGGGCCTCCCACCACAATCGTTGCCTTGCCGTCATCTCCTCCGGAGACAGGCAAGTCGCTTGCAAATTGGCGTTGGCCGCATTCAACGAGCTGACGAAGAGGTCTTGCACTTCAGTGAGAACCAGCTTCCCATTCGAATCCGCGCTGAGCGGACGAGCGAATTTGCGCTTTGCGAAGACCCGCTCGATGCTGAATTGGTTTGACGGGACGATTGCTGTGAAAGATGGTGGTTCGTTGAGCGTAGACAAAGATGCAAGGAAGACGTCGAAGGAATCCGTATTCGTTGGCACTTCCTGCAAGGACACCATTGCATCCCAGACCCTGATGGGGAAGTGCATGTAGATCTCAGTCGTCACTTCGTGCAGAGATTGAGCTCCCATAGAACCGTCCTGTAAGACCTTCAGCTCGACCCTGTGGATCTTTCCGCTGCTGTCACGTGCATGGAACTCGTACAAGACCTCGGCGGAAAGGGGCGAGTCGGACAAGTTTAGTAAGTGAGAGACATCCTCCTTGTTCGTCGTCAGCCTACCATTGAAGACAACTCTTCCCGTGTTACAGCTACTGTTTAATTCGTCGGCGAGCGCAGCGGCTGTGATAATACGGTCACGCATAGCTTTCGTTCCGTTCAAGTTCAAGATCAATCCTAGGCGAACTCTTAGCTCGCTACTCTGAGAGAGCACGTGGTCCTCCTGCAAGAAGGAGTCGAGTCGCTCAGCGTTCGTAAGGGATGTTCCAATATCTTCAGCTGTCTTTTCTCTCGCGTGGACCTCCGCATTTGCACGAACATCGATCTTTGGAGTCGAGCTGGAGTTCTGTTTTGCAGATTGTAAGCTGGGTTTCGGCAATGGAACAGGGTCAGGTAAAGGTAATTCAACCTTGTGCTTGACAGCTTTGCCTTTCTTCTTGGCTTTTTGGCCCATAGTGTGCTTCTTTTGGAAGTGGCGTATATCTTCTTGCTGGGGCCGAAGCCGTTCAACTATGGTCCCATCACCTTCATCGCTATCGTCATTGTAACGCACATGAGGCTCACTAGACGCTTGCTGCTGAGTCCCAAGAGAGGGTCTAACAAGCGTGATTACGTTTTCGACGTCGACCACGTGCCCTGCCGAAGTCCCACCAACATTGGTCATGCTAGGTCCCGAGCCAACCTCTGTAGTCGTTTGACTATGAGTATCTGTGTGTGTTGTTGAGAATGGCTGAAGGCCGGGAGGTACCTTGACTGGACCCCTTGCATACGAAGCTGTATCGTCGATCAACGTCTCATGAGTATCGGTCGGTTTAACCACGTTGTGGCTCCACTGGCTGGTCCGTAAGACTGTCTGGATTATTTCCAAGAGTCGTCTCGGACGCCAAATGTGAGATATGGCCAGCCGCGCCAGCTATCTGCGACGCCCGCGGGTGTTGTAAATCGGGTCCGGTGCTCAGACTCATTGGTGCGCTGCCGCTCGTCGGTTGCGCTGCTAGCGGCGCTTGTAACTCAGCCCGCCTGATTCTACTTTTCTTGGCCTTTTTGCCTCGTTCGTAATGTGTGTTATCCCACGTTGCTTGGTTGGCAGCATTTGCTGTCAATCCGATGTTATCGACCGCCGCAAACTGAGGTCCATATGACTGCAGCTCGTTGTACGATGCCATTTCTCGATCACCGTTCGTGCCTGGTGGCTTTGTCTGTATGATCGAGCTGCTTTCAAGACCTCCGAGCCTGGTTGCAAGGTTGGATTGAGCTTGGACATTCCCGCTTTCTGCAGGTTTGATAGATGGTGAGGGGCTAGACACCTCTTCCTTACCCAGGAGAGCAGCAAATGATTGCCTTGGGTGCGTGACGCCCTTCATTGAATGGTCTTGGGTCTGCGAAAACAGCATCGATTCTTTGGCGTCCTCGTCTTCTTCTGAAGATTCTGTCGTGATGTCCAAGTCCTCTGACTTCACACTCCGAGCTTTCGTCTTCCCCATTAGACATGCAAAATCTTTCATTGTGGTACTCGGAGTGACAGCCTCGTCATCACTTTCGGACCCTTCCGTATCGCTACGACGGTCAGGATCAGCTTTCGGTATTCTTGTTCTACCTGACAACGGTTGATGGCCAGGGGCGAAAAGCTTGCGGGCGTCTTTAGGCACTTCGGGATCTTGGTCGGGGTCGCTAGGCTCCGTCTGAGCCATGCCGGCAAACCACTTATCCATGACAGGCCCATCGCTGGTCTTAGACATCAAGGTGTTGTTTCTCTCGACGGGGACATCAAGCGCGGAATGTCCTTCTAGGATTGGAAAAGGGATCAACGACTCCAGTTCTAGCGTTTGGTTAGATCCAACTGGACTTCCCAGTCTGCCGTTGAAGACAAAATTGTCGTGTTTGCCTTCTGATCGGACTGCTCTGGCAGTGACACCACAGCGGATAGCCTTGGTCATCTCCTTGTCTGCTGCAGAGCATAAGGTGCGCTCCAGGAGACCTTCCGGGAACTCGTACAGCCCGAAGAGTTTAAGAGGCATGGAAGCTGCTCCCTCGGTCTCGATTAAGTGAGTGGCCTGGAAACTGGAACAATTTGTGGTTTCGTCTTGGGTATTAGATGCCGCTTCTCGTTGGATCATCTCCTCCTCAAGGTCATCGATGTCGCCACCCAGAGGTTGGATGTCGCCCTCCGGGAATCGCAAGACGTTTGGCTCGCGCTGTGAGCTGACATTAGCATCTGTTGCGTACTTTAAACAGGACAGAAGAGAGAATACTTACATCTTCAAGCTCGATCGCCTTCGTCTCTTGTTTGAGATAGTCCTTGATTGCGGCGGCAAGAGCTTCATCCGCAACAGGCCCTATAGTGCAGGGACACCTCAGCTCGAAGCTGCTTTCCTCAATGTTGTACCAACATCTGGCCGATGTATTATTCAGTGCAGCATTGACACGTTGGATCACCTGCTGCCTGGCTTCAGGGTTGAACTGATAGAGTGTCAAATGGACGTAAATAGACTCCTCGCAGGACTCCGGAAGGGGCTCCATCGTTGACTTGGGTAGATGTGCAGAGCATGTAAAAGTTGGTGATTGGAGGTTGATGAAGGCTGATGATGAGTAGGTATCTGATGAGGTCTCTTCGAGTGGTTTCGAGCGTTGCTCGACGGCAGGTGACGCTGTGCGACTGCCGATGCAAACGAGGAAGGAGGGGCGGCGGCGGCATGATGAGGGAAGGTGCAGCCCAACCCAAGCTGACGTCCTTTTCATTTGAGCCGCTCTCAGCGTTCCTACGCGTAGATATGTACACTCCCAGTGTCATCAGCGTGCAACTCCCAAAGTAGTGAAGGTGATCGAAGTGATGAAGAAAGCGAATCGGCAAATTCCATATTCAAGACCTTAATGGTCGGTACCATGATCCAGCCACATCTTTCCAACAAGGCAATGAAGACGATGCCGAAGCGCCTGCCTGTGTGTATGCAGCCTCCCATCCAACCAACACCACCTTATCTATACCTACACATTGTACGCCTTCTTTGAACGCCATGCCTAGAACACAGATGCTTCGCAGTGAACGCTCACTTCTTCATCGATAATGCCTCAAAGAAATGTCGCCCTATGAACCTTTCCCCGTTGATCTGGCTTTGTTCTCATCAGCCGTCTTCTGCACGCCCATTAGCCATTTCATCTGATTGACGACCTGATCCATTTCCAAACTCTTCTTCCGCGTTTTCTCATTCTCCTGTTCACCTTCCTCCAGCGTCGAGTGCATAGCCTGTTCCATATCTTCCCACCTCGCCATCAATTCAGTCTGGACTTTCCGTGTCCGCTCATTCTCCTGTCTCATCTGCTCGTGAACGACATCTAGGCGTGCCATCCGCGCCCGGTCGTCCTCTCGCTCTTGGTGTAGCACTGCCAGGTCTCGTTCCCATGCTTCTCGGCGCGCACGATATTCCGCTGACAGCTGCTTATGGCTCGTTTCCAAGATTTCGGCATGTACAGTCGCGTGTTTCGTCTGATCCAACATGCTCTGGTGGTCTCTACTATGCTGCTCGTGTAATTCCTCTAGTTGCCGTTGCTGCTGTCGCATTTGCGTCTCCGCAGCAAGTGCGCGCTGAGCTTTCGCTGCACTGTCTGCCCTCAATTCTTCGATTCTTCTTTCCTTTCTCGCTAAGATACTTGAATCCACTGTACTAGAATGGCTCAAGTTGTCGTTTTCGGCCTGTAGCGCATCCATCTGTGGTTTAAGTGTTGCCAGATTCCTTTCCAGCTCCTGTGATCTCATAACTGCTATCTCAAGCTCCCTTTTCAATCTATCATTTTCGGCCATAAGCTTCTCAATAACTCTGCCGGACTTGCCGGATGTAGTCGCATGGCCTACCGCTGAGCTCCATTGCGAAGGGCATTCGTTCTCGTGGGGAGACGCAGATGCGACAGGTACAGCAGGGCTCGACGCATTGCCGTTTAAGATCGGTCGCGATGGTGTCGATTCTCCACTGACTCTTCGGACCCCAGCAGGCACTGGTCCCAGTAGACCGGGCTTGTGGTAGCTCTCTCGTTCCGGCGCCGGGGAGCTCCCCTGGAAACTCGTGTTCATGTTTATTGGAGGCAGCTCCTCGACGCGAAAGCTGGCTTTTCGGAGCGCTGAAGGGACTGGGAGCGAGACATGTGTAAGCAGAGTACGAAATCTTGTGATGGGTATCTTGCGCGTGTCGCAGTTCTAAAAGCAGCTGGCTCGCTGCGAAGAAGACAAAGAGGCCATGATGGTCTTCCCATTCACGTACTTACCCGTTGCGCTTTCTCTACTGTCTACTCGATATCTTTTGATCTGAGGAGAGGTCTGTGGACTGTTGCTTCGGGACTTCATCGCTCTTGCTCCACCCTCCAACCGGGGAGGTGCATAGAAGAATGGGACTCTGCTACTTCCTAATGGGAACCGATGTGTGCATCGGGGCGCGTCAAAGCACAGTTGAACTGAAAATATGTACACAGGAGATCAAGAGTGCGAGCGGAGCTGCGTTATCGTTGTAAACTCATCATACCGTTGTCGTTCATGCGGCCCGGTGTGGGATGAGACATGCAGGGATCTAACAAAAGAACGTTGGAGGGCCAACGACCAAACTATAAACAACCCGAAGCTTTTCCAAAGCCGAGCCCTATGAGTACTTGGTTGGTCCATCTATGTATAATTCTTCCCTGATCTTGAAATGATGAGCAATTCTGTGGGTCATGGCAGAAGGCAGCAACAAGACGAAACCGACTTGTGCTCTACCGCGATGAACGGGTGATGGTGAGAGTTCCCAATGTGTACATATACATGCTTCCCATCGCCTGCCCACGTAAGCAGTGCTCAGTATCCACTGTCCAATGCACAAGTCGAGAAAAGAGGCACCTACCTAGGTAGATAGTAATATTGCACGGGAGACGAGCTACACAAGACCACCAAATGCCTATTTACTATGTACTCATATAGTAGGTATCAGAACATGGCGTTCATAAAGTCGGAACTTCTTGCAAACAATCCAGCTGACAGAGCTCGAGCATAAATCCTGGCTTACAAAACTCAACGAGACAGGTCTCGCTATTTGCAATGACTTTCATGTCTTCCAACCTGATCTTTCTTAAGTACATAGTAATAAGCCTCACATTAGTCACTTGATGCTTCGTCATCCGCCAATCATAGTTGACCGGCCTACGCATAATCCTACAGGTACGGAAGCACTCTTCTGGTTTATGTGCCTAGGTAGGCATAACTTATGCTGGATTATCAACCTTTGCAATCGATTCAAAAACCATAAAAGGACCACGCTGGAACGATCATGCACAGCTCTGTACAAATCAAGTCTTCTCGTTCAATCGACCGAATTCTCTGAACGCATATAAGATGCAACCATGGCTCCCACAGTCCTTGTCGTCGGCGCCACTGGAAACACTGGACGTAGCGTCGTGGAACACTTGCCGAAGCTGTTGAAGAGCACCAGTCTTTCTGCAGCCAGAATCCTCGCCCTCACTCGCTCGTCCTCCAGTCCTACTGCGCAGCAGCTTGCTCAGATACAAGGCGTCGAAGTCATTGAGAAGAACTGGGTAGACATCACCGAAGATTGGCTGCGCGAACATGAAGTCGTGAGGGCCTTTGTCGCCTCCCACAACGAGCCGACTCATTTTGCAGAAGAAGGCCAATTCATGGTGAATGCGCTCAGAGCTGGGGTGAAGTATGTCGTCCGGATCTCGACGACAGCCGCCAACGTTTACCCGTCCCAACGTGCTTACTATCCACGGTCACACTGGGCCATTGAACAAATGCTCGACCAGCCAGAATTTGACGACATGGACTTCACCTCATTGCAACCGAATGGGTTCAGTACCATGTTTCTCGCAGGCGCTGCGGAAATGGTCAAGACATTTCGCAGCACTGGGAAGCAGGAGCCTTTGCGTTTGATAATCAACCAAGACACGCCTACTGGCCTGGTTGATCCCCACGATGTCGGCGTACTGGCTGCTCACCTTCTTGCGCAGGAGGACAGCGCTCCCCACAACGGCAAGCGCTACGTGGTCAACGGACCAGAAGACATCACGGGAGAGCAAGTCACCAAGTTGGTCGAGCATTACCTCGGCGAGCCGGTCAAGGACGCTCGCTACGCAGATCTTTCCATGATCGATGACTACGCAGGGCAATACCCTGGCTCGAAAAACCTAATTCGGTCAGTCCAGTACGCACCGGTAACTTCGTGGGAGGGTAAGGCCAAAGCGGAGACGACGAGCAAAGAAGTGTTGGAATTGTATGCACCAAAGCGCACCGTGAGTGATGTCCTGGGGCAGATGATCGATGGGAAGGCAGTTTAAGGCTGGCATACCGGTCAATGAATCTCTGTGGCCCTCGTCAGACCGGTGAAGAACTCAATCGTTGTCTCTTTCATTAGATTAAAAAAATAAGACGAAAAAAAAAAGACACGAAAAACCCCCCCTGGAGGCCGGGGGAGGGGGTTGCGGGTCGGGGCGCAGTTTGACCTGTGCTACCGTGTACCTCTACTGTATGTAAATTATTGTACCTGATGTTCTTCAGAAGTCTTACCAAGCATACCTAGTCAATGTTTGAATCATGCAATGCAGCGGCGGCTAGGAGGATTACTCGTCGCCATATGTCGGCAGTTTAGTCGAAATGGCAGCCAAGACTTTCCGAAACAGCACCTCCTAAGGAGAAGGACGCCTCAAACCTGCCTTGTAATGAAGACGACGCAAACATAACGTGTTGGGCAGTCGAGAACCATGGGTCACATTTCACCCAAAGTGTGTACAGATTCAGCCTGTTCGGCGGTGCACGCTGTGCTCGGCTTGTCATGTCGCAACTGGTCAAGCGAGCAGCTTGGTATAGTTTCATCCTCGCCAAGAGCAATCAATGGCACTTGGCATTTCCTTTGCCTGGCCAAAGCAGCGTCTATAAGTTGTCTCAGAAAGGTAATATGCTGCAACCCAGGCGGGTAGGTATAAAGAGCCACCATCTGTCTGCACTGTATTGGAGTCAGATCAGACAAATTCACTTCTTTCGCTCACTTAGTAGCCCTATTCCAGCTTTCAAACATTCGCTTCTTCGATCAACACCCTTAAACTTCACCATGCACTCCCGCTCCCTTTACGCAGCGCTGCTGGCAGCGCCGCTCACGGCTCAAGCCCACTACATTTTCAGTCAGCTCGTCGGTAAGCAAGCTGAAGCGCACACAGTCTTTGAATGCATTCAAGTATACTGATTGATGGACAGTTAATGATGAGATGATCGGTGGCGATTACGACTACATCCGCAAGAACAGCAACACCTACATGCCGTCTTACACCGATGAGGTGGTCAACTCACCGGACCTTCGCTGCAACAAGGGCGCTTCGGCTGGAGACGGCACCCAGACTTACGATGTCAAGGCCGGCGACAAGGTCGGCTTCAAGCTCGCTTACAACGAGTTCATCGAGCATCCCGGCCCTGGCTTCGTCTACATGAGTCTGGCTCCTAGTGGAGACGTCAGCAGCTACGAAGGTGACGGCGACTGGTTCAAGGTCTGGGAGAGCGGCATGAACGGCCCTGCTTCCGACGAGAACAGCTGGGGTAGGTTGCTTGTCACATTATTACGAGCTACCTATGCTAACCATCGGCATAGGCACCTGGCAGGATGACCGCATCGAGTTCACCATCCCCGCCGAGACCCCAGACGGCGAGTACTTGGTAAGTCCTCCCTGGGCACGTAAGGCGAACACCTACTAATTTCGTCCTCTCTAGGTCCGTCCTGAGCACATTGCCATCCACGAGGGCCATGTCGGCAAGGCACAGTTCTACATGGAGTGCGCTCAGCTCCGTATCTCGGGTGGTGGCAGCGGTAGCCCGGGCCCAATGGTCCAGATCCCTGGTCTTTACGATGCCGACTCGCCCAGCATCGACTTCTCCATGTGGAACGGCGCGACTTCTTACGAGATGCCAGGCCCGGCGGTCTGGGATGGTGGTTCATCCGGCTCGTCCTCGTTCGCTGTCTCCGGCTCCTCCGACTCGACTGGCTCGTCTGCGTCTTCCGACTACAGCTCTGGCCAATCTTCGTCCGCCTCAGCTGGCGACGCAAGCTCCTCTGCGGCCCCTGTCGCTCAGGGTGACTCCTCGTCTTGCTCCCAGTCTATTCCTGTCAACAACGCTGCTAGCTCCCAGGCGGCTGGTGGTTGCACTGGCTGGTGGTGCAGCTACCCAAACCGCATCTAAGGAGTGGTAGCGGCAAAGGAGCCAAGAAGTTGTGAAGGAGGGGTTGTAGAAGACGTCACGGAGTAAGAAGTAGCGGAGGATGGGTTTGCGTTCAGGAGTGGAGACTTGATGAGCAATCAAGTCATCTGGCCAGGAGCTGGAGTGTTTTGAAGATAAACCGTAGTTTGAGGGCAATCGAAATCGAATGCACTTACCAAACCGCCTCATGATAGGATGTCAGTGATGAGACTTTTGCCTGTATACTTCGGTCGCTGCGAAGCACACGATAAGCTACCGCCCGCCTACATTAAGTAATGCGGCTACATGATGTCCGCCTCTCTCGTATCAAGGCGACCTAGGCTTTCCCAGAGCGCGGCCAGATACGGTGACCATTGAGCCGGTCTAGACAAAGCTTCTGCCAGCTGCTCTAACGTCGACATGGACAGGGAAGGGGATCTATTCCGCGTATCGTCGCCCGAAAATTGAATGTGTCTCAAATAATGCAGTCGTCCGTTTGCGTAGCGGTTGGTAGAGTGCTGCGCTGGCGATAGGGGTATCAATCCGATCGCTGCGTCGGGCTTTGATTTCGGCACGATCGACGAGTGATCCGGGCCGCAGCGCATATGACGACATGCCGTTGCTAGGCGACTCGAGACGGAAGTTGAATGCTGGCTGTTCTTGAACGCCGTTTGCGACAGGCTTACAAAGACGCAATTGTTGGGCCAGCAAGAATCACGACACTGCAAAACATGTTTCGAGGTCGCGGTCGCGGTCGTGGGCGAGGAACGACGTCAAGCAGAGGCGGCCGCGGCCGCGGAATTTCTGCTGTCCGGCCAAAAGGCCTCTTTGCGGATGGTATTTGGCATTGCAATTGCACTCCGCGATTGCCGGCCGAGCATTTCAAGGTGAAGAAGGAGGGCAAGAATCAGGGGAGATGGTTCTATACTTGTCAGCAGCAGCAGGAGAAGAGGTGTGATTTCTTCCTTTGGGATGAGGACGCGAAGCCGCGAGAAGAAGCGGCGGTGCTGAGTGGGAAGCGAACGGAGCCACGTGGTGTGAATGCTGGAGGTCAGACGCAGGATGGGTGGAATGCTGGAAGAGGATACGGGCAGAATGAATATGGGGCTGTATCCAATACTGAGGCAATCAGCGACAATGGGGGGTCAAAGAGGCAAGCGAGTGCCAAACCGTCAAGTCCACCACCACCGTACAGCTCGCCCATGGACCAAGTACAAAAGGCTGGCTTGAAACGCGGCGCCAGCAGCGCCAGAATGGACGATGAAGATGAGGAGGCTTTCTCTTGGTCGCTTACAGCTCAGGAAGAGCAAGATCTCGCCACAGTCGCCGCCCGCAGTGCGCCAGAGACGCCCAACAAAGCGCAGAAGACAGGCGTCTATGCAACTCCTGCTACAAGCGGGAAAAGAAAGTTGCCCTGGGAGATGCCGCAGCAGCAGCCAGTAACACCTTCTACCGCGGGTACGAACGGCAAACCGGTCATCGATTACTTTCAGTCGCCTTCTAAGCGACCAGTAGCATTCTCTCCCATTAGCGAAGAGCAGGAACCTGTCGTCGAGACGCCATACATTGCGCCTACGCCTACGACCGCGCAAACACCTACATCAGCTCGACATCACAACGCACTGGTGAACCCTGCAGATTCCGCGTCTACGCTCACCGCTGAAGCACTCTCAGCTCTTTCCGCCGTCAGACTTCCGCCGGACGTCCTTTCAAATCTCCGCAGCATACTTTCGAAGCACGATCTGAAGGCCCAAGGCGTCACTCGAGGACGAGACATATCGCGACTGGCTTTGAAGTCAAAAGAAGCCAAGATTGCAGAGTTGCAGAAGAGGATTGAAAGCCTAGAGGCAGACATGGAATTGGATCGAGGTGTGATACGGCAATTGAGATGGCAAATCGAACATGGGCAGCATGAAGACTGATGAGATTGAACACACTTGCGGTCGAAATAAGGAAAGGTTGGGTGAGGAGAAACCAAGATACGGTTAAGGGTAAAGCTCTGGAAGTGCAAATAAGCGGCGTTCAAACAGGGAAGGTAAAGCGTGAGATTCGAATGATACCCAAACACAGCGTTGCATTGATTACTAGATAGCAGGTATTGAACGAAAGTTAGCATTGAAAAGAGTTCCTTGGAAGTTACTGCCATGCACTCGGCGAGTGTGGAGAGGCTCACGAGAGGGGTTGCATGGCATGTCACCTGCCAAGAAGTCAAGACCCAGCCGCCTTCCTATTAAGGCAGCTCACTAGATACTGCGAAGTGTTACCCCATGTCGACTTCACATCTCCCCTCACAGCCCGCTGGCAAATATGGGCTATGAGTACTGGGCATCGCCGGCAAGTGCTCATTGACAAGAAAGCAAATGTGGTTCCTGCATGCCGCCCAGTCAGATACGCCATCTACTAGGCCGGGACAGGCAGCTGATCTTCATGATGATCTCAATGCTGCGATTTCGGCGTTGTGAAGCCTACAGGTACTTATGGAGGACATTTAGAAGGATTTCAGGTACAGTTGGGTTTTTGAATAAACTGACAGACAGCAACAATGTTCGCCACAGGACTCGCTGCCCTTGCGGCCCTTGCACCATTGGTAGCAGCTGATGATCGCCATGGCGGACGCGGATGGCACCATGGCAATTACGACCACGGCGACGACAACCACGGCGGTATGACAGAATGGATCGATCGACCAGGCAGCGTAATAACCGATCCCTGGGGTCTCTGCCCTGCGGCGGACTGGCCAGTCAGCGATGTCGGTTCTCCGATCGAGCCCCAAGCGCCCACGTCTGAGCTCAAAGGCATGCTCAACGAGGTCGACGCAGGCCAAGTGGAGCGCATCATCACCAAGCTTGCAGGATTTGGGACCCGCCATACCCTGTCGCAGCAGAACTCCAGCACGTTCGGAATCGGCGCTGCGAGGGACTGGATCTACGAGGAGATGCAGGGCTACGCTGAGCAAGGCGATGGGAGTATGGAAGTCTACTTCGACTCCTACATTCAGGGCGTCGCTAGCCGGGTCCCATTCCCGGTCAACATCACCAACGTAGTTGCCAGGATAAATGGTACCGAAGATAGCAACAGGACTTATGTTGTGACAGGCCATTACGATTCCAGACGACTTGACATACTGGACTACACTGGTGATGCCCCAGGGGCCGATGACGACGCATCAGGCGTCGCCGTCCTGATGGAGATGGCGCGCGTGGTAGCGAAGATGGGCAGACCAAAAGCAACAATGATGTTCGTCGCCACTGCAGGCGAAGAGCAAGGTCTCTACGGCGCCACCCACCTGGCCGAGACGCTGAAGAACGCAAGCATCAACGTCGAAGGCAACTGGAACGTGGACACTGTCGGCACTGGCAAGAACGCCCCCTTTGACCCCATCAACGACTACACGGTCCGTCTCTTCGGCGCAAGCATCTACTACCCCAACTTTACCAGCAACGCCGCGCTGGAGCGCCAATACAGCATCATCGGCGCCTGGAACGACTCGCCAGCCCAACAGCTCGGCCGATACATCGCCGAAGTGGCCGCGGGAGCGGTCGACTGGATCGACATGCAGGTCAAGTTGATCTACCGCCACGACCGCTTCGGCCGGGGCGGCGACCACATTGGCTTCCTGGAGCAAGGGTACCCCGCCGTGCGCTTCACCGAAGCGTACGAGGATTTTGCGCACCAGCACCAGAATATCCGTGAGGAGGACGGGATCCAGTACGGCGACCTGCTGGAGTTTGTCGACTTCGATTACACTGCTCGCGTGGCCAAGTTGACGCTGGCGACTATGTATTCAGCCGCCATTGCGCCGGCTAGGCCTCAGGATGTTTACATTTCGTACGGGATTGGGACGACGGCGTCGGATGAGGATACCCCCGTCGAAGCGCTGTCGAATGATAGCCGGTTCTTCTGGGAGGTCAGCGACGATCCGTTAGTGGCGAGCTACGAGTTAGTGTACAGGACCAGCGGAAGTCTGCAGTGGACGCATTCGCTGGATATTGGTATGACGGGTAATGTGACGGTCATGCTGAGTAAGGATAACTACCAGTTTGGAATCAGGGCGGTTGGCGAGGATGGACTCAAGAGTCCTGCTGTTTTCCCCTTGCCTATTGACCAGCTGTAGGGGATGCAGAGAGGTTGGAGAAGGTGATTAAGCAAATCGATATATAAGTAAATGGATATATTGCTATACAAGCCGGAAAGAAGGGTCTATGCACACATTATTACTATACAATAGATCTGAGCCCCTATTGCGCGTCGCTGTTGAGACTACAACGATCGCTGATCCAGTCCTGATCTACCGTGGAGGCCGTCTCTTTATTATTAAATATGCCGAAAAGCAAAATCTCGCTGTCGTTCTTTCGTAGCCCACGGACTCATCACTGCGGGAACTGCGGGGTATCTATTGGATAAACAAATCGATTTACATCGTACACGGAAGAGTCGAAGTTGCTGGAGAGAAAGGTCGGGGGCGCACTGACAGTGTGCTCCATCAGGGGTGCTTGGAGGCTGACGTTCGCTTGCTCGGGATAGGTGTTGCTTGTGAAGTATGCAGAGGCGTCGATCGCGGGCGTCGGGTATCCGTAAGTAAACTCAGTAGTCGACGGAACAGGATACGTGTGGGAACCATTTGCGATCGATGAGAAGTCTGGTTGCTGGAGATCGATTCCGGAGTCTGGCGGGAGATCGATGTCATCCTCACAGAGACTGTCGTTGAACGTAGTGTCCAATTGAGATGGCACGACGTGGGGTGCGAAGAATTGCGCGGATGTAATCTCAACCTCCTTCAGCCAACCGTTGGCTTTGAGCCACTCGATCGGTGGCCAGTCACCACCAGCCTTGCCGGCTCTGCTTTCGCGCTCTTCACCTCTGGCCTTCCTGCCCCGCTTGCGAGGGCAGAAATGTGCTCTTCTGAGGTGGGCAGCTGCGTTGTAGTAGACATTGTAGTGCTTCTGCTGCTTGCACTGCTTGCAGATACCAAGAGGCTTCTGAGGCCACCAGCCTTCTTTCGAATTCGTCGTCGGTTCGACACAAATCCAGACGTGGCGTGTCTCTGCATGAGCACGGTCGTAATGTCTACGAAGTTCATGCTCGCCACGGAACCCGTTTGGATACTCTTTGCACAGAGAGCAATAGAGCTTAGGATGTTGCGGTCGGACGTAAGGTGTCTTGGTGATAGCCTCTTTGCGCCTTACTGCATCTTCTGGCTTCAATAGTGTCGAATTGGCTGTCGAACTCCCCGGCGCTGAAGTAGGGCCTCTCGAAAGATTCTTGGGAGCTATGTTCTGCTTGGCGTTTTCGATATGCTTGCGGCGGCGTTCTGATGCCTTCTGTTCGATTGACAGGTTGCTCGACATGCTGGAGGTGCTGCTTTCCGATTCCGTCCGCTCCATAGCTTGTGCTTGACCATAGGAGAGATCTGTAGCCTGAGTGCGCATCTTTCCAAAATCGAAAGCTAAAGGAGAGGACTCGACAAATGGAATGTCCTGACCAACAAAGCCGTAGCCAGTGCTACTGAGCAACTGCGCACTGTTACTACCGTCTTCAAAGCCCGTGGTAGCTTGCAGGCTACCAGCTGGCTTCTCTGTAGCATTCTGTACGAAAGGAGCATCGACATCTTGCTGCTCAAATGGGAAAGGGAGGTCAGAGCAATTCGAAAATGAAGACTCAACACGCATCATATCGACCGCATCGGTCAGTGATGTCGTCAAACTACTGGTGCGACTCATCGCCTCGCTTGACAGCAGCGAGCTCTGCGACGGCTGACTCGATATACTGGTACTTGGCGAGATGGTGAGTGTCGGTGACACATACGTGTTGAAAGCGAGAGAAGATGGGAGAGACGGCTGACTTGTGCCGGCACCATCTACCTTCTGCCTTTTGGCGGCTGCTGTTGCAGGAGTGGAGATGTTTGCGAGCTTGGAGACATAAGCTCCAGGCTCGTACACTTGCATATCGCCAGATTGCTGTGTCGGTGTCGTGTCGTTTGCAGGCCAGGATGTCGTGCCGTAGGTGTAGCTGGCGGAGTGCTGCATGTCCAGTTGTTGATCGAAATCCCGTTTGCCAGTGGTTTGCCGAGGGACTTCAGCCGAGTGCATTCGAGGCGGAGAGCTTCTCATCGACTTCGAGCGCGACATGGCCGTTGCACCGAAATTGTGGTGACTCCGAGATGGCTGTGCCTTCGCTTTTTGCAAGTCCGGAAGACCGAAGGCCTAATGGTCGTCAGCATGTCAGCTCGTCACACGTGGATCGGGGAGCATCGTACCGATTGTCCAGCTTCGTTGGTCGGTCTCTCGTCCCGGTGTGGCTCCTCTTGTTGGAAGCTTCGTGGTGCTGAAGAGTCGCCAAACAGATATGAGATCAATTGAGCTTTCCGCTCAACCCAGGCCTTATGACGTGCATCCTCGGTAGGATAGGAGGTCCAGATCGCCAGGCGTTCACGCTCGAGAGATCGCAGTAAGGAGTCATTGCTGTGACAAGACATGTTAGAGCAGCGGGGTCTTTCGGTGTAGGCCAAGGCGACGCCAGTGGCGTAGCAATGCGCGTTGTGCTAGTATGGACTGCCAGTAAAGGCGGCAGGAATTGTTTGCTGGCGAGAAGAGAGGAGGCAAATGAGGCTACAAGTCACGGATGGCAGAGGCATGGTGTACTTATGCTTCGGTCTATAAGCTTCGTAATCGGGACGTATCAGAGAATGACACTTCAACCCACCTCCGGCCATGCAGCGGGCGTCCATGCAGCGAGACGGCACGTTGGGCCCATGCTGCTGCTACTGCTGCTGCTGCTGCAAGGGAAGCCTTTCCGCAGCAAGCGTTCGAGGTGTTGGTGCTGCAGCAAAAGGCAGGGCGTGCGACGCTACAGCTCGGTGAAAGGTCGCCACGAGCCCGACTCATTCGTCAGGTTGATCCTGGTGGCGCCCCCCTACAACCGCCTAGCTCCCGCCCGTAACACGCGCACCTGATCTCATCTGTAGCTCATTGCCTCTTCCACGTCGACGTGCATGCGCTGGCCTAAGCACCGAGCAGGACGGCTGTTTCGATTCTGGGCCCATCCATGAGCGCGTACTATGTCTCTTGTCCTCGAATGTCAGCCGGATGGGACTGCACAGTAGAGACGGTACACCGCTAGGCATGTTACCAACTTGTAAGCTTCATGAACGGACCTCGGGACAACAGGAAACGTCTCCTAGAGTCTCAGAAGCTCCTACAGTGCCCTAACCCTTCGACTCGGCTGCATCCGACTGGGCTGGTAGTGCGACAACCCAGAAGAACCGAAGAACATCGCGGCAACTGCGCCTCCGTTGCACGAAACGGCGGCGCGACGTAATTGAGCCGGCGACTCTGACGCAACGAGCGCAACTACCACGTCCGACGAAATGAGACCTGTCACAGGCAGGGTTGCACCGGCTGAAGTCGATCATGAACGAGTCAAGCCATTGCCGCGTGGGATCGGTGCCTGAGACGTGCTACAGATACGAGATGGCGTCTGCACCTACGTAAGGTGGCAGCGTCCGCTCACCGACATCTCGACGAAGATCTTTCTTGGCCGATCTCACCGGAGTAACGCAAACCATGCTCGGGCACGGTAACGGCAATGCGCCGGCTAAGGTACAAGGCTTTCACTCACCACTACTAGTCTACGGACATGTGAAGAAGAGACAATATGTGGTGAGCACGTTCATTATACAGGACATGCTAGCGTGACAAACGCGCGACCGCCACGAGGTAGCCACGCGACGATGAGGGGAATTAGAGGATCGCGGAAGCAGTTGCCATGAGCCTCCGCATCTTGCGCACCGGGTTTCGAGTTTCCTTCTTCGACGGCCCTCTATTCAGCATTCCTTGCTTGTTCTGGATGGCCGGCGCGATCCACGCAGGCTGCTCGTCAAGCTCGTCCGGATCTGAATCAGACCATCCGCTCTGATCTACCACCCAGCCCACGCCGTCTCCTTCTTCCTCTTCTGGCACGTCATCCGCAGCGCTCATAGCGGCCTTACTCAGCATGCTCTGTTCTGGTGCTGGCCTCGTAATATCATAGACGGTCTCGGACCTTGCTAGGGTCATGGACTCTTTGCGGGCTTGTTGCGAAAGCCTGGCGATGCCCTTTGCGCGCAAAGTCTCTTCGGTCTCAACCGGCGGTATTATGGGCGGCTCTGGAATCGCAGATGGCTTTGCTAGCTCTAGTATCTCTTTCGCTACTACCTTCTCGATGGGACTGGCCCCTGGCTCTTCCGGTGCCATCATGAAATGATCTGCACTAGTGTTGTCAGCATCGTGATGCGATTCACTCATCTCGCGGATGTCCTCTAATGTTAGATCCTCAGCAACCAGATTGTCACCCGCGAACTCCACGCTTTCGAATCCAAAGTCGTCGAACCATTCACAGATGCCTTCTTCGACCGCATCGTCACTCCTACGCCTCGGGATTGTAAGCGCTTCTTGATAGACCTGCTCGATTGCCTCCTGAAAAGCATCAAGACTAGCTATCGAGTTGCTGCGAGGCAAGATCATAGGCTTTGGGAGCTTGATTGGACCCTGGATGTACGAATGCCTCTCCCATGCTGTGACCTCTGGCGGCTGTACTGTAACGATAGAGCCGTTGCGTAGATGGATCTTGGTTGCCACAGGTGTAGTGGTACCTGACGAAAGCGGCGTGCTGTCACTGCTGTCTCGTGTGCCTGCTAGCTCTGGTATGGCCGACAGGCGACTCGGTGAGATACTGTTGTCCGCGCTGTTGGCTCTTGCACTTGTCTTCGAGACATGTGCCAAGGGACTTCGTCTTTTAGCGACCTTGTTGCGCTGAGTGACGGGAAGCGGTCTTCTCGCTGTAGTCTGGTAAAGTTCTGTAGGCGTCGGGAGAATGCTATCTGGAGTATCTGGCAGCTCTTTGTCGATAGGAGCGAGGCGTGGTGGCAATTCCACATGCAATCTTCTTGATACGTCCAGCTTGTCCCCCGTGAGCCGCTTTTCCGGAAAGAACCCAGCATCCAAAAGCATACTGATAGTCTCGCCTTTTCGGCGGCGCTTCCACGGTAGCTGTGCTTCGGAAGAAGCAGGAGTCGTTCTATCAGCGGCTTCATCGATGTCTTTCTTGCGCAAGGGAGATGGTGATCGACCTCGTGGTCTAGCTGCAAGTGCATCTATGTCGAGCAATGCTGCTCTTATAGAAGCCGCTGCACTTGTACGCTTCGGCGTCTTGCTGGCCGTTCTGGTTTGGAGAGGATCGAACCTCATCCCGTTCCCTTCGGGCTTGCCGCTGATCGTCGTCCTCTTCGCCTTTACTGGCGGCCGTTTGAACATCTGTCCTGCGCTTGATGCTACTGGATCGGTCGAGGCGCGAGCGGGATGTGGTGGCCGAACCTTCTCATCATTCGATCTACTGTCTTGATGGCTATGCACTTCATAGTCTTCGGCCACCCGCAACAGCGTCCCATCGATGGAGTCACCAACCAGACCTGTCCGGCCCCGTATTGTGGCACTCCCTCGCCTTACGTGAGGTTCCTGGGGGATAGGTGGCGGAGGTCCTGCGGGCGGTGGTGATGGTGCGGGTGGAGCTGGAGGCTTGCCAACCGGTGGCGGCGCGAATAAAGGCGGAATATGCATCTTCGCTGCCGCCTTGTTTGACTTTTGCGGAGGCACAGGCGCTTGCCGTGGCTGCTCTGCGAAAGGCGGTGGCGAGACCGCCGAGATGTAAACGCTTTCCCTTTCTCGCGCATCTTCGCTGTCTGGTCGAGCTCGTGGCTTGCCAGTCTGCTCGACATCTTGTGCTATTGGGCTCGAAACCTTGAGCTTATTGCTGCGCGCGAAGAGCCCAACCTTTCGTTTTGGACTTTGCGAGTCTGACTTCTGCAGAGAGCTGGTCGACTCGGCTTTGGTTTGGCTGTAAGAGCTCTCTCCACTCTTTCGCTTCTCCTTCTTCGCCTCTTCCGCCGCCGCCTTCCTGGCGTCGCTCGCGGCCCTGAGGCCTTCGATCTGCGCTTTGGACAGGTGTACAGGTGGTGGTGCAAACATTGTCGGTATCACGAGTCTCTGTGTTAAGCGTGGACCTGCAGAGATGCGCGCGCGAGTTACAGCATTATCGCAGAATGAGGATGTCTTTGTGACCCGTCGCCCTGGCAGGATCTAGCGACACGCACACAAGGCCTTGTTCCATCGCACTGGTAACCACACATTCCACAAGCATTCCACAGGCATTCCGTTTTCGGACAATGAAACTTCGACAATACCTTCCTTGCGATGGGAGACTCACATGAACTAATCTCGTTGTTCGCCTTTATCGCCGTCGCATGATGCAGAGCAAAGCCTCGCCTTGTCTGCGCTCTGCGAGCCCCTTTCTAATGAAATGAGAAGGTGGCAAATGTTGAAACGTGACATTCGTTTTTCGCACCCAAGGCCTCCGAAATATTTACGCAGAATTTTCAAAGCATTTGAAACCGTCTGCCCGAATGTAATATCGCTCGCAGCCGCTGTTCGGTCCCTTTGATCCCCCCAAAAAAGTCATCATGATTTACACTGCAATGTAGCTCGCCCGCGAATGGAACCATGCTTCCCCTCTAATAAGGCAGTTCACAGCAGTGGAATTGCCGACACTTCCTGCACCAAACGCGTTTGCCTTGTTCAATGGTAGTCTTTCCTTCCGGAGGTGCCCAAAAGTCTGGCGTCTGCTCCATTTGACTTGTGATTGGGGTCTCATGTGGTGTTCCTTGCTGTGACGTTCTGCTCACTGGCGGCCCAGAAGTGACGCTGCTTGTTTCGACGAGAGTGATCGGAGGTTCGCTGGCGACATCTGTTGTTGCCGTTATCCATTCGGTCCTCGCCTCGGGAACTGGCCATTCTTGATCGATCTGCATCTGCACTTCTTCGATGGCTGATGGCTCGTAGTGGCTGTTAGAACCCTTCCAATGCTTCCCAGCGATGAGCCATTCCGGCAGACCCACAGCCAATGGACCTTTCAAGTCTTTCCATACCGTGAACTCGCTGTGGCCAACTCGATTTTGGAAGCTGTAACACGCTGCCGCAATCAAGCCGCTCATCGGCAGCACAACCCACAGGAGGAACCACATGGTGCGATCGTACCAGATTCTTGCCTCTTGCTGCAGGAGAGTGAGCTTATCGGTGTACCAATTGGTACGAGCAGCGATCAGCATCCGGCGTTTCCACCTCTTGAATGAAGCCCATGTTTGCTCGCACGACAGGAGGAAATCGCTCTCCAATGCCACGTCATCGTAGAGCTCCCGGAGGCGCTCCACGTGGTCTCCTGTCCACCGGACGTACTCGGTGAAATGGTTGATGGTGCCTATCACCAGGAGCACCAGCGCAGCGTAGAACAGCACCCAGAGGGTCTGTCGGACGATATAGTGCCATATCCAGGCCCAGACAAGCTTCCCGAGACCAAGGAGGAAATCTGAGATGGAGATTTCTCCTGTCTCTCCCAGACTCCGCCGCAAGGCTGCTGATGTACTGGTGGGCGCTGTACTGGCCCGGCCGATGCTTGTTGGTGCGGCAAGGCCGCCAGGAGTTGGCCGTCGGGCTTGGTAGCCCGCGGCGTACAGCGACGCCCAGCGGTCGGGATCCATCGTGACGAGCGCTGGGAGGTCGGGATAGTGGCTGATTTGGTTCTTGGTTGTCTTGGGATGCGTAATTTCCTTAGGCAAGCGATTGACCGGCAGTGCTTGCTCTGCTCGAAATTTTCTTTGTCTGGGGGTATCCTGAAGTCGAAAGTTTCATGGGTAGAGAATCGACGGATTCGGTGGGAAAGGTCGCCATTGTTGACAATGAGATCTTTGTCCTATTGTGTGATGAGATCAGCTGTTCTGTGTGAAGTGGAGTGTAATTATAGCGCTATTGTGCGTAAGAGTAGGCTGGAGCACAAGTGAGATTAAAAGCACACCCAAAAGCGACAGAGCCATTCTGCATCTGCCTTCCCAAAGTGCGCGCGCCTGCATAGTACTTTGTGTGGCTGTGGCAGCTCAGGGTTTCATGAGACATTATTCATACATGCAGCTTCTGCTAATACTCAACTACTCGTCAACGTGACATCTCAAGACTACCAGATTACTTGAAGGCCGGCTGCACCAGCGTGTTACCTGCAAAAAATGTCAGCTATGCATGGGAGAAAGACAAGATCAAATGTATTGCTTACCTCCGTCGGGGTACATGATCTGTTCGTTGTAAAAAGTTCCTCCTCTACCAGCCAGCATCAGAATGGTAGCGGCCATATCGGTGTCGTGGCCCTTGCGTCCAGCCGGGTTGGCGGAGGTCATGTCCATCTCACTCTTGTTCTGGTCGTTACTGCCGCCAGTCGTCATCTCCGATGGGAAGACACCAGGCGCGATTACATTCACGCGGACTTTAGACTGCGCGAACGTCGTGCCGAGCATTCGTGACAGGTGTGTGAATGCTCCCTTGGAAGTGGCGTAGGCGAATTGTCCCATGGAGGATCCCTTCATCTGGCCTGAAATGGAGGAGACGTTGACGACTGAGCTACTGTAGCCCGGCACGACCTCGCGACCCTTGGCCAGAAGCAGCAGGAAAGCCATGGACATGAAGTATTGGCCCATGACATTAGTTTGGAAAGTCTGATTCATGAAGAGTCAGCGGCTCATCGAAGAACAGACCGCAGCTTAGAACCTACATCCATCCATTGCTTCTCCTCGGACTTCAAAAAGTGCTGAGAGATAGCTTCCGGGTCCGTCATGTCGGGCTGGCCGTTTGTGGCTTTGGCATGTCAGCAAGTGTGCCCGCATCTCCACATCACTTTAAGCGACATACAGAACTTGGTGTTGTCGTCCCTGGCAATACCAGCGTTGTTGACGAGCAGCTGGATGCCGTTGGGCTCCTTCTGCTTCATCTCTTCTGCCAGCTTTATGCAACCATCCTTGCTACTCACGTCGCCTGGCAGAGCGTGGATGCTACCAGGACCGGTGTTGTAGAGCTTGATAGCATTTTCCAACACCTCTTGTCTTCTGCTTGTGATGTATACCTTCGCACCGTTGGCCACGAGGGCTTGTGTAATCATTAAACCAATACCAGTAGCACCGCCCGTAACTACCGCAGTAAGGAAGGAGCAGTCGAAGAGGTTGGAGGCCTTGACCTGGTCATTGTTTGCCTTTCCTGCTCTTCGTCAGTCTATGTAGGCTCCCTAATTGCTTCGTCCGACGTTACCGGATGCCATGGTTGCTTTCTGAATGGTACTCGTGAATGCTGGACGTGAGGCTGTCGTTAGTACCGGTGTGATTGAGGAAGGTGCGTGACGCGAGAAGAGTCGAAGCATCTTGAAGGCTCTACACGAGATATGCAGTAGATCGAATCGTCGTGACTATTGCTGCATGCCGTGGGCCACCATCTCGTGGGAATGATGGTTCATGACGTCCAGAGTCTGTAACGTCATTGAACGTTGACGCGGTCTCTCGTCAGTGCTCAGAAAGGTCTATACAGACAGGACTATACTTCTTCTCATATAAGATAAAACGAAGGTGATGCTGACTGCTATTTGCAGTGCTGAACGCTTAATACAATATCCATCGACCGTGGCAGTTGGTGGCATCTCTGACTGCATCTGATTCTCGTCAGCCAGAGTGGAATGGCTCGCCTGACGCGAAAGGTGCACGGTAGACTGAAAGTCGAAATGTACAAGAATACATAGTAGTCGAAGATTACAGTGCAACACTATTGCAATATCAACCTCTCGCAGAAACCTCTGTGGATAATGCAAATTACAAACAACTTCCAGAGTGGATTGACTGCCCGTATACTTATGATAGGTGAGCCCCCGGTGCATGATCTCAACAACTTATTGTACGACCGCCGTACAATCTATCAAACCAGCAACCACGTCCTCCGGAATGCCAGCAATGCTAAGTTTATAGAAGGCAGCTGAGAATTCCGCGGCCCAAGTACCTAGGACAAGTCAGTCCGTCATTCTTACTAAGTCGTCCTCCGTGGATCTCACCAGGATTCTGCGCAAACTCGCTGAACACTTTGCCTGTTTCCGTCTCGGGACTGGCAAGGTTAACGTCGGATTGAAACCGGTAGACCCCTCGCGGTGGAGACTGAGACTGCGTCTGGGAGTAGTACTTCACATCCCAAACTCTTGGACTACTGTCTTGCTGACCACCAGTGGGGATGCCGTTCTGTTGTTGAGCGAACGCGCGTGACGTCGAGTGCGCGCCTATTAAAGCTGCGAGCTCCCTCGGACTGAAGCCCTTGTCTGCCCACAGATCGATCAAGGTCTGGTAGTCGGCACCTTGCCCGAAGGCTTGCGGGAGGAGGCCATCAGGCGCTGCGTCTGAGTTGTCTTCGCGGCCAACGACCTAGCATTTGTCAGCGCTTCCTCTTCGAAGTGATAGGAGCAGCTTATCACACCGTCTTGACTACGGGACCACCTGGACAGGCCTTGACTCCGATCATGCCTGCGACTTGGACAAAGTCTGCAGCGCTGACATCTTGGTCCTTGTAACTGTTGTACTTCCCAAGCAGGAATGATCGAAAGCCTTGTAGAGGGTTCTGATCACTCCTGCTGATTTCTTCATCGCTTAGGAGAAGTGAGCCATCAGCTCCGCCGCTTGCTGGAGAGTATTTGGGATTCTTGACCGAGTAGCCGGCTATTCTCACTATTAGTATCGATTCTCGGGGGCGAAAGCTTATCACATCCTTACTCACCTGAATCATGGAACGCAAATCGAACAGCCGACCGCGCCAAGTTGTTGCAACCAGCAAAATTCCGCTTGAGATCTGATGCTATGCTCGACCATACTTGAGGGCAGCTTGACAAGGTGTCATTTGCTGCGTGGCTGTAAGAGAAAAGCAACGAAAGTGCCAAAATGCATGAAGTCATTTGAACCATGACTGCGCGAGGTAAGTGGATTGCAGCGATCGAAGGAATGAACCAACAGGAACACAACGAGGATCGAAGATGACTTATATAACTGCCTCTTTCTTCCAGAACAAGTCGGCGATGGACCAAAGTTACGTCAGCTATTAATCGGCGACTTCATCGAGTCTTGTCTCCCATTACTACATTCGAGCGCTTTAGCGATGTCACATGGGCTGATGCGACAGAAAGGAAGTAAGGAGGCCAATACTTGCTCGTGGCTGGTTCGGCCGTAGCGAGGGGATTTAAAAGCTTGTCCCAAAATACCATAGTCTATAGACTAAGCCAAGGGCTATGCTCTCTACTAGCTTTCCCATATGGTAAGCGTAAGGTAGGAAGTCTTGATTTGATCTGAATTGGCTGCGCATGTAAGACGGCCCGGTGCGGCTCTGCTGAGCTCATGGTCGTCCAAGCCGCGACAGCTACCCAGACCTGCAGCTTGTTCTTGCTAATACATGCCGTATTTAGACTCGATAGCGAAGATGTACAGCAGGGATACGAGGCTTGGTAAACATCGGCCGCTCGGGCTGGAGCTCGCCACGTGTAGAGATGTCAACGAGGCTGATTGCCGCGGAATGCTGGCGTCCACAGGTCCCATACACCGTGAGAAGAGCGCCGGTCCTTACTTGACGAGGCTGGCCCTCACTGGTTGCTGGGAAGGAGAATTTCGGTGTGGGAAAGAGGTCGCGAGCCTTTACGACCTAGATCAGCAAATGCGAGCGTCGTGAGATTCATTTCGATGGCTTGGTACAGCATCCTTTGTAGCAATCCATCGCCTAATACGGCATATTAGGAAGGCTCAGCTTCAGAGATGCGGTAGTATACACTTTGCCGTACGCTATCTGGTTTGTGAAGGCTGAGATAACTTTCACTCGGCGGCGAGGCCGCAACAACTCGTCTGTACTCGTGCCAGCGTAAGATTGGATAGATCATGCGATTCGACGCAATCCTCCTCGAAACCAGGCGGTGCTGTTGCATCGCAGCACCGAGGTACCTAGGTATGAGAAAAGAATCTGGGAAGGCTCCAATCAATAAGACATTTGTACGTTGTCATTCAGCACACTGCAGAGCAGGGTTACTGTAGTTGGTAGAAAGGCCCACAGGTGAAGTCCTGCCGAATTGACTTTGGACACGGACCAAGCACCTGTGCCGCTACAACTTTAGCCGCGTCCGGGGCAGGCCGGGGCAATTCTCCTCCACTTCAACTACTCCACCCGACGCTCGAACGTTGGTCGGTTTAACTATCACGAGGTCATCTTCGGCCAAATGCCGACCGAAATGGCCAAGCGTCTTTTGCAACACACGACCAGCCTCGTCAGTATCGAGTGTCTACGCACACATCAGACTTGCATAACTTGAATTTCTTTTATTGGCCAATATAGTTCTAGCCCCCAATATGGGACGAGACAACGACTTCGAAGGGAAGGTATTGTCTCCAACTTCAAAACCCCAAGGTCAAAGAACTGCGACTAAGTCACTTTCCTATAGGTCATCGCACTCACCGGCGGTGCATCCGGCATAGGCCTCGCTACCGCGCGAATCCTGCACGCTCGCGGCGCCAGCGTAGCGATCGCAGACATTGACCAAGCGGCGCTGGACAACGCCTTCCAACTTCTCAGCTCGGCATCCGAGCGGGTGCAGGTCACGAAACTGGACGTCTCGGACAACTCCGCCGTCAAAGCCTGGACGAAGTCCATTCTGGAGAAATTCGGCAAGCTCGATGGCGCGGCGAACTGTGCGGGCGTGATTGGCAAACATCACGGCACGCGCAAGCTTTCCGAGCTGGAGGACGACCAGTGGGATCTTATTATGGGGGTGAACCTGACGGGCATGATGTACTGTATGCGGGCTGAACTGCAGGCGATGAAGGGTCCCGGGAGCGTAGTCTGCGTGAGCTCCGTCCAGGGGACGCTCGGGTTCGCGAAGCATGCTGCGTATGCGGCGAGTAAGCATGGGATTCTGGGACTGGTGAAGAGCGCGGCGAAGGAGGAAGGGGAGAGGGGGGTTCGGGTTAATGCTATTACGCCGTTCGTTGACCTCCTTTAGTCAAATGGGAATCGCTGGATGATATGCTAATTTGGAACTAGGGGATCGATCGAGACGCCTTTGATGCACAAGCGCAATGCGCTCGAGGGCGTGGATCCGAGCTACACGCCTACGCCTATAAATCGGCTGGGAACTTCGGAGGAATGTGGGAATTTGATTGCGTGGCTACTGAGCGACGAGTCTACTTTTGTGTCTGGTGCTACTTATAGCGTAGATGGTGGATGGGCTTGCTAGAACCCCCTTCAAAAGTAGCAACCCCATCTCACGCTTGGGCCTGCGCCAGCTTCAATTTCCCCTGACTGTCATAGACTAGCTCCCGCACCTTAGTCGATCGCAGGTGGTTCTTCCCTGATAGACTCGTGTCGTGGTAGAACAACCGCCATCGTCCTTGGAACTCGCAGATCGAATGGTGAGTCGTCCACCCTTCGACTGGCTCGAGGATCCTGCCGGCATAGGTAAAGGGGCCGAGAGGCGAGTCGCCAATCGCGTGGCAGAGGTAGTGTGTATCGCCGGTGGAGTAGGAGAAGTAGTAGCGGCCATTGTACTTGTGCATCCAGGCAGCTTCGAAGAAACGACGGTCGTGCTTCGACGAATGGATAGGTTTGCCGTCCTCGTCATTAATGACTAGTTCTTGCACGCCATCAGAAGTGAACTCGCGCATGTTGTCCTTAAGCTTGGCAACTCGAGGGAACAGCGCGGGCTCATCGCCACTCGCCTCTTGCGAATCGTAGGCCTCTCGGACGAAGCTCCCCGTGCGCCAGCACTGAAGCTGTCCGCCCCAGATCCCGCCGAAGTACAGGTAGGCCTGGCCGTCGTCGTCGACGAAACTGGCTGGGTCGATCGAGTAGCTGCCGGGGATAGGCTCCGGGTCAGGCTTGAAGGGGCCTTCGGGCTTCTCGCCCACGGCCACGCCGATGCGGAAGATGCCCTGCTTATCTCGGGCAGGGAAGTAGAGGTAGTACTTTCCATCCTTCTCCGCGGCATCAGGCGCCCACATCTGCTTGTCTACCCAGGGGACATCCTCAACCTTGAGCGCGACGCCATGGTCGGTAACAGGCCCGCCGATGGAGTCCATGGACAGGATGTGGTAATCTACCATGTCGTACTGGTCGCCATTGTCGTTGTCTTCGATATCCGTCTCCCGGTCGTGTGACGGGTATACGTAGACCTTGCCGTTGAAGACATGGGCGCTTGGGTCAGCAGCAAAGATGTGAGACACGAGCGGCTTCGGGTCAGCCATGGTGAACGGGTAATCCTTTGTTTGGTTACTGGGTTGGTGGTGATTAGGTCGTCAGTTCATCCTTACTGTGCAAAACGACCTTGGATATATAGTCATGCCATGGCTGCGTATATCAGGCTGGATAGGCGCTGGCCTGGGCATTGGTCTGGGCATGGGGTATATGGATTCAGGCTAAATGATTCGGCTTTGGGAAATATACACCGGACAGGCGGCACAGTCCTATGGCATGTCTTTGTTTGTCTCGTGATACAATCGTATAGGATATCGTACAATGTGGTATTGGTTCAGCTTTTACTCCCCTATCACATAGGTGCAGCCTTCCGGCCCAACCCAAACTTCATGCTTCTTCTTAGCGGGGACTTCCCATGTTTCGCCCACAGAGTAGGTCTTCTTCTCGGCTTGGGGGTCGTCCGGATAGACTGCTGTGAGAGAGCCTTTCAGGACGAGATGAGTGGTTACGCCGGAGTGGGAGTGTGGTGGGTAGTGCGAGTTACTCGGTCGAGTGTTAGCAATTACAGTACCCGCACGCTGGGACTGGACTGACATACGGCCCGTCTGACCACGTAAAGACGTGTGAGAAGCCTTGCGAGCGCACTTGCGACTCAGCGTCTGCTCTGGACGGGGCCATGGCGATATATTTTCTTCCAGCAATCTGGCAGGCAAACAGGCAGGAGCTGAGGATAGATTGGGTGTCTCCAGAATCGATTGGAATTTGACCTTTATTTACTTAATGATTAGCCATGACATCAATGGGCCTGTCCCCATGATCACGTAAGACTGCTTTACCCCAGAGACACGTGCCTGGCCGTACTGGCCGAACTGCCCGAACGGCTCTAGCGCGATGCGACGTCTCCACCGCGGCGGCCATCGGCGGCTCGGGCTACTCCTCACGACAGCTGCCTCAGCTCAGCTCCAACTTGACTGCCGCTTCACACTCCCCCCCTTCGCCTCCACTCGCTCTACGTAGCGCACCTTACATCTGTAGGGGAGTCGCCCGGAGCAGCTCATACCATTCTATTGTTCGTACGTCCCCTTTTCATACTTCTTCGCTGGACCGTCGCGTCCGCATCACATCACCTCACATCACCCTTGTTCCCATACTCGGCCTCGCTCCACAGCTCAGCCGCTGGCGAGCCACTTGCCCTTCTACTATCCAACTACTACCTACCTGTCCCTACCGCACTTCTGCCCGACCTTCTCACTCAGCTTCCCCATGATGACCGACGCGACCGCTGCTGCTGCTCTGCTTGTCTATCCACGTTTGTCTGCTTGTACCGTTCTAACAATGGCTGCCGCCGGCAAACAGACCACCTCCGCCTTTCCGACGCGGCAAACACCGACGCCTCCGCGTGAAGGCATTGCCTGAACAGCAACGAGCCGCTGGATCTAGAGCTCGACTGTTCCAGCGGATGGAGCCGCCTTGAAGACAACATCCATTGCCCGACTTGCTGTGTCTCCAGCTGCCCACCCTTTATCTCTGCCAGCACAAGCACCGCCTCCACCACCAAGTGTCGCCATGGACGTCTACGATTCCTACCAGCGTTCACCTCCGCCCTCGCGCGCTCCACCGAGGGACCGGGACCGAGATGACTATCGCGCATCAGATCCATACCGTGACAGGCGACGCTCGCCAGGTATGTTCCCAACGTGTCGTGCTGAACGGTGCCGTACTGACTCTTTGACAACAGACCGCCGCCGCGGTGACCGCGACCGTCGTCGCTCGCGCTCACCGACGGGAATAGACCGGTACGAACCCTCTCGCGTGCCACGTGACGACTACTACCGTCGCGACGACCACCGTGAGCGCCGCCGCTCATCGCCTCAACCTCCTTCCATCGATCGTTATGTACCAGGCCAAGACCCGCCTGCAACTCCACAGCTTCTAGTCAACCCTCTACCGGATCCCATGAAGCTCGAATTTCAGGTCGGCTTCACGTGGTTTGCCGAATGGTGGCGGACCGAGCAACGCATCAAGGAGGAGAAAGAACGTGCTCGAACAGGCAAGCCGCCTCCACGTGTGAGGGGCGAGAGGGAGACGAGAGAAGACCGTGAGGCTGAGCGTCCCAAGATTCAAGCGGCATATGACCAGTATAAAGAGAACCTTCAGAGGCTGCAAGCACAATCGTTCGTTCGCGCCCACAAGGGCGAGGACTGGTTCCGTGAGCGATACGTTCCCGAAGTCAGAGACCCTTTCAGGAGTAAGCTTGTGCATTACCGTAAAGGATTGTTCTCCAGATGGGAAGAGGATTTGAAGACCGGTATCTTTGATGATTTCACGCTGGAAGGCATCTACAAGTCGGAGTCTAACGGCCTCGGTGGAATATTGGAGAAGGAAGAGGGCGAAACGACTGCTGCGGCTGAGGTACTCGGCGTCGGCGACCTACTGCCCAGTAAAGGCGGCGATCTCAAAGATCCAGTATCGATGGAGCCTACCTTGCTGATCAAGACGATCGCCCCAACTGTGACCCGCGAGAAGTTCGAACAGTTCGCAAAAGAACATCTTGGGTCGGGTGAAGAAGCCAAGGCAGGGGAGTATAAGTGGCTAAGCCTTAGCGATCCAAATCCCCTCAAAAAGTGCCATCGCATGGGCTGGATCATGTTGCATCCTGACTCAGACGCTCAGACCACTGCGAACGAGGAGGAGCCTTCCAAAGCTGAAAATGGCGAGGGAAGCGAACAAGCTGCTGGTGAAGAGAGCATGAAGGACAGTACTGAAACTTCCGCAGGGCTTTCTGTTGCAGAAAAGGCTCTCGCAAGCATCAACACAAAAACTATCGAAGATCCAGAGCGTGGCAACTTCACTGTCCACTGTGGTGTGCACCGTCCCCCAGACGCACCTAGGAAGAAGGCCTTGTGGGATCTTTTCTCTGCGCCCGAAAGAATTGCTCGAGACCTGGATCTCGCAACACGATTGGTGAGAAAGCTGGACAATGAGCTGGGCGACGAGTACTTTGGCGTCGCGTTCATTGAGCAGAGAGTGCAGGAGCTTGCGGACGCTGGTCACCTGCAGCCACCTGCACCAGCTGCGAAGCCCACTACGGCTAACGACGGTGGCAATATGGATACTGACGCTCCCGAGGAAGGGGAGGAAGAAGAGGAAGGCATGATTGAGGACGAAGACGAGAAGGACGACGAGGAATTGCTCATCAAGAAGAAGAAACTCGATCTTTTGGTTGAGTATTTGAGGCGAGTCTACAACTTCTGCTTCTTCTGCGTCTTCGAGTCCGATTCTGTGCATGAGCTTCAGCGCAAATGTCCAGGTGGCCATCTTCGACGTCCTCGGACCAGTTTGACGACAAGCGCTAAGGAAGTCGCACGTGCTTCGGCGCTTGGCGAGGATTTCCCTCTGCGCAAGAATGGGACCTCTAAAAACGATCCGACGCAGCCGCCCGCGACTCTGGGTGAAGAGGTTGATCTGGAGGCGGAAGGCAGTCCAGAAGCTGAGAGGAAGCCATCAGGGATGAAACCAAGCGCAAAGAATGCACAGCAGCTACAGCGGGCATTCAATTGGGTGAAGACTTTTGAGGAGAAGATTTTGCAGTTGTTGGAGCCAGAAAACTGCAACCTGAGGAAGTTGGGGGGTGTTCCTGAAGAGGAGGGCGTTGAAGAAGAGCTTCTCAAGGTAAGAAGGCTTATATTACTTCCAGTCAAGAAGGTGCAAATGCTAACTACAAGCTATTTAGTTCGTCAAACAAGAAGACACTGCCAAGTACCGCTGCAAGGTACCAGACTGTACCAAGCTATTTAAAGGCACCGACTTCTGGCGCAAGCACGTCGAGAAGCGTCACGAAGACTTCCACGCATCTATTGCCGACACTATCAAGCTGGTCAATACCTATGTCCTTGATCCGGCGCACATCGCCCCTAGCAGGAGCGATGCCAACAGCAATGGACACTTCCCAATTGGTAACAGCGGTGGGCCTACCGGCACTCCGAGAGGATTCCAGCTAGGGCAGTACATGGGCGGCGTACCTGGTTACGGACCAATGCAAGGCGGCATGCCCGTCGGAGCCGGCATGCCCCAGACTGGAACCATGCAACCCTTCGCCGGTGCCGTCGGAATGCCCTACGTGCCGAACGTGGGCACAGGCGGGTACGTGCCCGGCGTAGGTCCTATGAGAAGCATGGGCCGCAACAACTTTTCCGGTGTCAATGGCGGGTACGGCCGGTTACCTGGGCCCTACGCACGCGCAGACGGAAGGGGGATGAGGAACGGTCCGCCAATGATGATGGCTGGGCGCGGTGGCCCGGCCATGGGTCTCGAAGGCGGCACCAATGCTATGGGTCCCCGCGAGGCCGTGGCCGGTAGGTCTTTGAGAAGCTATGAGGATCTCGATGCCGATAAGGGCGAGGGACCCGGCGAGCTTAACTATTGAGGAAGAATTGTATCAACAGAAAAACTTTGAAAAGGCTGGGGGTTTCTTCAAGTGCGGGTATAGCAGGCACACTGCCTTTAGCTTGTTGCGTGGTCGGGGTTGTGTGCATACTACTCAAAGAGGCGCTTGGATGGGCGTCTCATGGTGGTGGGGTCGGGTGTCAAAACAATATGTGTAAATAGCCCCCCGTGTGCTCGGGCATGGTGTTGCCCGGAATCAGTGGGTAGCTCAGGGGAGTGTAGCAAGCTCAAAGCACATTGCTGGAACATTTGCTCTTTTTCTCCTTTTCTTTACTTTTCTTTTCATTCTCTTTTGTGCGTATATTCAACCTTTCATAATGATTTAATCACGGAGCTCGCTTTCGATCATGAAGCAACAAACATCACCGTCGCGGCTGAACGGTGTAGAGTCCAAGAGTAGGATTTTTAGATGACGCGATGGGGGAAGTGAATCAAGCTCAAATTTAGTGAAGCTTCTGAGCTCTAAGTAATCCTTTATTCATTTATGTGTACTCATTATCTATTCAGTAGGAAACTGAAGCTTTTCAGGTGCATGTTCGGCCGTACCATTCGTCTTCCCACCCTTGAGCACCACTTGCATCAACTTCTCTAGCCGAGCGACAGCATCCTCCCCAATCTGATAGTGCACGACTAACCGACCGCCCATCAGTCGTAACCCGACTTTCTCTCCTTCCTTGATAAAATCATTTGCACTGATTCCCGCAGCGTCCAAATCAAACCACACCATGTTGGTCTCTACGGGATTAGTCGTCTTACCACCATACCCCTCCCACATCTTCGCAATCTGTCTCGCACGCTCATGCGAAGCCTGCAGCGTCCCACCGAGAAACGTATCCTCCACCGCGACTCTCGCCGCCGCAGTCACAACACCAGCCTGCCGGAGCCCTCCTCCAATCGACTTCCTAATCCACCGCGCGCGTTCCCTAAAGGACTTCGTCCCCGCAATAATACTCCCGATCGGCGCGCCCAGACCCTTAGAGAAACACAGCGAGACGCTATCAAAGCAATCACAGTACTCCTTCAAGCTGCCCGCGCCCGCCGCGACGGCCTCCCACAGCCTCGCGCCATCCAAATGCATCAGGACGCCGTGGTCGCGCGCCCAGCGCGAGATCTTCCGGCACTCGTCCAGCGGCAGCACGATCCCCGCCAGCGTGTTCTCCAGCGAGATCAGCTTGGTCGGGCACGCGTGGATGTCGTCCGACAGCACCGTCTGCTTCTGCACGTCCGCCAGCGTCACGTACCGGCCGTTGCTGGGCGTGACGGGTTTCACGAGCGCGCCGCAGAGCGAGGCGACGCCGCCGGCTTCCCATTCGAGGATGTGCGATCGGTGGTCTGTGACGACGCTGTGCGGTGGCGCGCCCAGGTGCGTTCGTATGCTGACTTGGTTGCCCATTGTGCCGCTTAGCACGAGCAAAGCGGCTTCTTTACCCGTTAGGTCGGCGATGAAGGCTTCGAGGTCGTTCGTGGTGGGGTCGTCTTGGAATACATCGTCGAGGAGCGTGGTGGAGGCTATGGCGTTTAGCATACGGGTTGTCGGCGTAGTGACCACATCACCTGGCGGTATAGAGGGTTAGCCTCCACGTTCTCTTCCTTAGTACTTGAGGTATCAGGATACATACTTCGGAAATCGTATGCTGCCGCACCTGGCGATGACCAATTATTATTCACCGGCACGCTCCCATTAGCGAGATGTTGAGCTTCCTGCTTAACGTCGCTCTGCTTGAGCGCAGCTGCTCCGTCTGCGGTCGCCATACTCCTCGGATACTGCTGTCGAGACAGGCCAGGCCTTGCTGCCAGAGATGAGCGGGTTAAAGACAGAGGACGACGAGGAAGAGAATGATAGCTCCAGGTACTTGACCTTTGCACAAGTGTCTTTGCGAACATTTGCGCCCTACGGAAGACCAGCGACCCTGACCGGATAGGCAAAGGTGCAGCAGTGGACGGGGTGAGGTTTCGAAGGAGCGGGAAGTGGGGAGCTGCTTCGGCCGGAAGAGGAAGGTCATGTCTAAAGTACGGCAGACGTTTTCGGGTGAAGTACCACAACTATTATAATGATGGGTCGGCGTCGAACACATTGGCTCTTAAAGGCATCTAGATGTCTGTTTATTTACATAACACCGAGTTCAATACTCTGAGCAGGGCTTCCTTGCAGTCACTCCTCATTCCCATGCTGCGCCAGCAAACGGTACGGTCTGGTCTCAAAAGCACACACCCATCCTCTTCAATCTCCCGCCTCCTGGCCCAGTCACCGTAGACGTCTTCCCAATCCTGCTTCCATCCAATGCTATATGCATTGATCGGCACGGAAAGTTTCGACTGAGCTTCGTCTACTGCTTGTTTCCATGCATCACCTCCAATGCCGGTAAGCAGGCAGAAGGCCCCGTGTCCGGCGAGATCAATCGTCGAGATGGGAGCTTTGGCGGGACTTCGCTTGTTGAGCCATGCGTGAGGTAGTCTCGATCCCGGATATGTCGAGAGCTGATACTGCAAGACCGGGTCACTTGGAGGGGCCTGTTGTGCAGTTGCCTCGTCGCCGAAATAGACTGCGCCAGAGTCGTAACGTTGGTTCATCTCGATGCCAATGCCGCCGAATTCGTGCTCGGTGTACTTGACAGCATCTTGGAGCTTCTTCCGTCGTTCCCGACCTTCTGGCGTAGGTGCGGATAATTCCGCATGCTGCCGCTTTCGCTCTTCGACATCATCTGGAAGCACGCCCAGCGCTTCCCAGACATGGACGTGGTCCCGTAAGCCTTGGTTAGCACGTTGGATGACACCTGCACCGATCGGCTGTCGTTCCAGGCTGTAGCTCTCAAGCAGTTTAGGTTGCGCATGGCCTTGCTCGATGTAAGCGAGCTTCCAGGCAAGATTGAACGCATCCTGGACACAAGTGTTACTTCCCAGCCCATTCAACGGAGGATGTCTATGCACCGCATCGCCAAGACAGAAAATGTTCCCATCGCTGTATTTCTCGGCGACGATTTCGTTGATGTACCACTTCGCAGCATCGAGAATCTTCACCGAAATCGTATCGTCACCAATCCATTCCCGCACTCGCTTGATATACTCTTCGTTGCTTGGACGAACAGAGTAATCAGAAAACCCAGGTGAAGGAAACACGATGAACATCCATTCCGACCAGGGTTTCACCATCCGCAGGATAGTTGCCCAGCCCCACGGCGGGTGAACGGCATCGGGCTGCATGATCCAATGAAGGTTTCCCGTTCTATGCTCCATGTGTTGACGCAGGTCAGCCTCTACCAGCACATTGAGAGCAAGACCTTGGCCCGGTTCCTTCTTCAGCGGTATCTCCAGTTGCCGCATGATTGCGCTCCTCGCACCGTCGCAGCCGAACAGATACTTGCTGCGGATGGTATAAGATAGCCCGGTAAGATTATCTGTGATGTGAGATGTAATTGGGCCATTGGGGGTGTCTCGCTCGAACCTTTCGAAAGTCGAGTCGAACCTCACCTTCCACCCTTTCACCGTTGCGTGCTTGACCAAAATCGGCTCGAGCAGAGTTTGCGGGACGTCTGTGTGTCGACAAGGGCTAGCCGCCTCGTACTCGCCCTTCTTCTCGGGCTGGTTCCCCCAGGAGTAGATCCGAGCATACTCCTCGCCAGCCATGTCGTGACACCAGCGGGTATGCTGCATGTGATCGCCAGTAGTCCCGGCTTTGTTCACGTCCGCTTCCAGTCCAATATCTCTCAAGCATTCTAGTGCAGCAGGGTTTGTGATATGCGCCCTTGGTTCCTTAGCGGTGCCTGGTGCACTCGATAACATGATGCCAGTATAGCCATGCTGGGCAAGGAAGCATGCAAGAGCCGCACCGGCTGGTCCAGCTCCAATGATCAGGAACGTCGTTTCAAGTGCGCCGTCCTCTGACTCTGAGGTAGGCCCGCGATGCGGAATCCTCGTCCAATCGTTCGGTGGCGGTCCAGACATTGCAGCTGCGAACCACAATTTAACGAATTACAAGTCGCTTTGCTGCGGCGGTACAAGACCTTATATATTTAGAGGACCAATGCTAGCCAACGATGCAAAGTGACGTTTAGACATTATTCTCTTCATGAGCAAGCTGAGCTAAGCCCAATGGCCAGATTAATAAAGTGGTCGTGGTAGTTCTGCGGCTCAACTTCACCCCACGGCGGCAGGTCAAGTGCCAGGCTCAGTTGCCGAAGTGGGGTAGAATAGTGGAGACCAGAGGGAGCAAGGCAAGGGCTTTCTCATGGCTCACCATGACAGAAGAGCATTGCGTTTTCTGTAGATATTGAAGCGTAAGCATGTCTGTGTTGAAGAGGCGTCAAGAACATGGACTATTTGGTAGGTAGTACCTAGGTAGTAATAATCTCGTCCGGGTCATGAATGGACGCCCCGCTTTTGTTTGGGCGGGCCGGCCTTATCGATTTGGCCGCAGTATCAACAATCAACTATGGTAATAGAGATTGTGCCCCAAAGATGGCCCTTCTTAACTTGTAGAGATACGTTTGTGTCGGGCTTCACCATCCGTACCTGTAACTTTGAGGTAATACGATCATAATCATGACCACTCAGACATTCTCCTCGACTCAGAACGAGGCACGACAAGCTGCACAGGACTACCTGAACTCCAGACTGAACAAAGGTGGTTCTGAGAAACAGACGGCACCGTTTACGATCCCGGAGATCAACATTGCACCATCCTTTTCCGCTTCTCTGGACGACCGTAAAGCCGTAGCGAGGCAAATCCACGATGCCTGTGTCGGGTCTGGATTTTTCCATATCACCGGCCATGGTATCCCGGAAGAGACACGCCAGAAAATCATCGCACTAGCCAAGCGATTCTTCAAAACATTGCCAAAGGAGAAGAAGCAAGCCCTTCACGTCGAGCATTCCAAGTATTTCCGCGGCTGGGAACCGGCGGAATTCACGTACGTCAATCCCGGCGACTGGTCAGCAGAGGATGCCGCTCCTGAGACCAAAGAAGGTTTCAATTGGGGCTATGAAGCTGGTCTCGACCCCACCGGCGGCGATGGCCAGTATCGCGAACTTGACGGAGCCGACGTGAACGGCAACGTCTGGCCTTCTGAGGCAGACATCCCGGGCTTCTACGCGACTATCAGGGAGTATTACGGCGAAGTATTGAGCCTAGCTCGGCATCTCTTCCGGCTTTTCGCCCTATCGCTGGACCTGGAAGAGACTTACTTCGATGAGATGATGACGCACCCGGGTGGAATCGCCCGGCTTCTTTACTACCCAGCTTCCGCCGATCCGCAGCCCTTGGATCCAACGAAGAAGGATAAAGAGATTGGGTTAGGTGCTCATAGCGACTATGAGTGCTTCACCATCCTCCTCTGCTCATCTGCTAGCGGCTTGGAGATTCTCTCGCCGGATGACCAGTGGGTACCTGCGCCGGCAGTGCCGGGGAGCTTCATTATTAACATTGCCGACTTTCTTACCCGATGGACGAACGGTGTGTATAAGAGTACAGTCCATCGCGTTGTCAACAGGACGAAGGAGGAGCGGTACAGCATCCCTTTCTTCTTCAGTGTTAATTATGATGAGGTCGTAGAGGTACGTGCCTCCTCGCTTGATAGAGTAATCTCCGCGAGAGCTGACTGTCAACGTAGACATTGCCAAGTTGTGTCACACCAGAAAATCCTTCTGCATATCCCTCTGTCAGGGCAGGCGAGTACATACTGGAGAGGCTTCGTGCCACTGCCAAGGATGGTTGAAAGACGCAAAGGAGTAATAAGCCACTTTTGGATTACTTTCTACTTTCTATCTTTCTGTTCCGATCATCGTTTGGTCGCATGTCTCGTCTCTACTCATCATCATCGGCAACTAGTCAATCACTTGTAGTAGTTGTCGAGCGGCGCATCCCCACGACCTGCCTCGCGAGCCTCCGCACAACCCGCCTCTCGAGAAACCTAATAGACCGCCTCGCCAGCTTTCTGACAACGTACCTCTGGAGCAACCTAACAGACCGCTCCGCGAGCAGCCTCGCAGACCGACTCGGGAGCAACTCCACAGACCACCTCCCGTGCAACCGAATGGACGAGCTAACGAGCGACGTGCCATACCGTCTTCCGAGCACTCTAAGGAACGGTCTCCCGAGCAACCTAATGGGCTGTCTCCCGATTAGTCGGGCGAAACATCAACTATGCCAACGGACGAGGAGGGCGTGAAAGAGCAGGACCGCCTCCCTTCTAAGCTTTATAGATTTGTGATGAGCAATGGATATCTGGACCATAAACAGGTTTTGCAGCCAAGCCTCGTCGAGTGTGTCTTCGCCGGGTACTTAGGCATAGTCTCTCGGCTACTAGAACTTGCTACGCATATGATCGCGTCTTACGATCTCGTCCGTTAGCCGAACGCTCCTACTGCGCGTCCTGTTAACGCGAAGGACAAGTCCCCATACAGCGCTGCGTTATTAGACAGAGCGGTATGTCCGTTTGCTGCCTCTAATGGGCTATGTACAAACCTGGATTGGGTAGGGTTTTAAGAGATAGTAAAAGACTGTACGACGCGGATCTCGGCCGGAGAGAAGGTAATTACTAAGGACAAGAAGAAGGATTCGACCAAGGATAAGAAGAAGAACAATACTAAAGCAAGACAGTTGTTTTTTCTTCGAAGACTCATTAACCGCGTTATAGCTATGGATTTCGTCTTACACAACCTCCAGGACTTACCTAGGCTACGTTGTACTTGCGGCTTCATCTTCGGCTCCGCAGTTAGTGCCGTACTTCACGTTTCGGCGGGTTATACTAGCGAACGGCATAGTAGCCTAGATTTTCTTGCTAGTGTCCCCTTAGCAGCGGTGTGGAAAACTCGTCGTGGATCATCCGCTAGAGTTTTCATTCACAACAATAACTCTAGCGGTACCTTCTCCGAAGCGATAGTCAATACGAACAAGGAAGATTACGATCTAGATGTCTCGGAAAATGAGGAAGACGAGAAAAATAGCGAAGGAGGGGACAGGGCGAGAGCGTTTCATTACTACACTATCCTCTGCGTAAGCGAGCACGACCTCAAAGCGCAATCGATTCTCGATGCTACGTCGTTTGCTCGCATGTCTCGTCTCTTCTTATCATCATCGGCAACTATTCAATCACTTGTAGTAGTTGTCGAGCGGCGCTTCATGCTTGATCGTGTTCCACACGCCATCGATCGCCTTGACCGCCTTATCCGACAAAGGTCCCTTGTTGATGCTACCGAGCGTCTCCTTGAGCTGCTGAGCAGAGCTCGCGCCAATGATGATGGCATCGCCGTTCTCGGGCTTCAGAGGGCTGTTGTACTTTACCCATCTGTACGCCAGTTCTGCGCGCGAAATTCCCTCGTCCTTTGCGATCGCTTCCCACTGCGCCAGGGCTTCGAGGTAAGACGGCTTGCTGTACATGCCAGCGTACATTTGGCCGATAGGCGTCGACGTATCGAATCGGCCTTTGCCGTCGAGGATGTCTTGCTTGGTCTTTGTCAAGAACTGTGAAGTGATGTCAGAACCTCATGTGCGCTGTGTATGATCTTAATCCTGTGTTTCACTTACCCCTCCCGCGATCGGACTGTAGGCGTAGAAGCTCATGCCGAGCTTCCTTAGCGTTGGGAACAGGACTTCCTCTTGTTTCCTTGCAACCGGGCTGTAGTTGCCTTGGTAGACTTGAGGCAATGGGTAGCCCTTCTCCTTGCAAATGCTGTGGACTTTCTCGACATCTTCAGCCTTAAAGTTTGACAAGCCGAACCTCTTGAAGAATCCGGACTTGTAGACCTCATTGACACCCTCCAGCGTGTTCTCCAGCGGCGTGTCAGGGTCAGGAGCATGGATGTAGTAGATGTCAACGTTGCAGCCGAGCTTCTTCCTGCTGTTCTCTGCGTCCGCTATCACGTTCTCTTTCTTCGCGTAGCCGGGCTGGAAACCACCCATGTGCTTGGTATCCACGGTGAAGCGCTGGGCGACTCCTGAATTCCCAAACAATTCTTCGCTTTTGCCATATAGTGTCGCGGTGTCTACAATCTTGCAATCGCCTGCGTCCATGATCTGGAATGCTTCCTTGACAGCGTCGACAGTAGTGAAGCCGCGATTGTCGTTGACGGCGGCACCGCCGAATACATTCTTGATTCCGGACATGACTGCTGCGGATGTCAAGCGTGAGCAATGGCAGACAGTGTTCCAATCAAACTGGTGTGGAAGTGGAAGAAGAAAGGGTATGGATTGGATTCGTGTCTACCTGTACCTGCGTCTTCTGCTGAACTGCCGGTCATGCTGCCCCTCCATGACATACGATGGACGGAGATTGGACGGGGTTTGCAGAGGATAGTGTAATCCGGCCGTGTCTCTCGCCTGCAGGTGTGCATTTCACTGCATGTACCTTCTGCCATCGTACAGCTGCGCGTTGCCTCGGTAGATTAGTAAGGTCTGGGATGGTCCGAGCAATCGTCAGTTGATGACGGTTGCACATGGCATCCCTCATGGATCACAGCGTTTTGCAGTTTCGAACGGAGATCCCATTCAGGATGCGAAAGATGATGGGAACCCGTCTCGACCGTAGGAATGAACAGCAATAATCTGGTTGATAAGCCAAATAAGCTGCCGAGTGGCCAAAGCTGTCTTAAGGTTCTTCTGGTTTCTCGACCCTCGCTTCTAAATCCAGCGCGCCCGCCAGCCCACTCCCCTCCTCTCTACCTCACAAAAGATACGAATACGGCCGCTGTGGCGGCGCCATGTCACAGTGACTTCGCGGGATCCTTATCGTACAATCTCACGGATCGATCCCTGTGATATCCCATCGCATATACGGGATACACCGTACATGGACCTCCTGTCATTCGAGAGACAGCAAGCTTTTAAAGGACGCGTTATTAAAATTCGCCAACCGTTAAGGTCTTCGGTCTTAGTAGGCCACATATTTCGCCGTCAGCATCTGCGCATCTTGAGATTGGCACTTGGCCCGCTGGCACGCCATCTTCATGCGAAGTGTGGTTGCGCAATTCTCCTGTATGTCCTTGAAAGCGATTGGCGTCGTGTCAGCATGTCAGCCCCAGCTTTCCAGACAGCTAGCTCGCAGCAAGGGATGCTACATCGAACAAAGAAAATCCTCCGCATAGGAATCTAGTTCGACGTTCCGAGCCTTGCCGGTAGTGGACCCGTATTCTAACACGTCGTATTATTATTGGCATCCTTTTGGCACTCGCAAAATTTCCACTTACTTAGCTCAAAATTCATCCTACGGCCCAGTAGGATGCGTCCACTATGCTTCCTGTGGCTGACTGAGACAGTGCAGCCAGCCAGGAACCTCCCACGTACCAGTACCCGCCACAAACCTAACTTGATGTGATAGTCTGCTCTGTATATGCGTCCCACTCACTCGGATCTGGCAGGGCCAAGCTAGGTATCTCCTGGCTTGACTGGCGTGAGTGCCATGCCTGCTTGGTGAAGGTTAACGTGATATGAAGCCCTTTACCTCCCTGCCTCTGTGCGCACCTGATCACTCCCATTCCTCTCGCCATTCACCAAATCCGTCGCCTGGTTTTACCAACAGCAAGCCCAAAGCTCCAAAAGGCGCAAGCCTGTACCCCAGCGGCATAACGCAAGAATGAGCCCGACTTTAGCTTTGGGAGGTTCTGGCCATCGCAACAATGCTCCATTTAGGAGAAGGAGTAGTCGAGCGTGTATGTCGTTCTACGCTGCAATCGCGATAGTGCTAGGCTTTGCACTATTTGTTCTGTCACCTCTACCAGACAGCATTGATCATCATCGGGATGCCGTGGTATCACAGCTCAAAGGAGCAACGGTGGACAACATCCACTTTTCATCGTCACACAGTGGGAATGTCACCGAAAACACCACTGAGACGGCCACGGAAGACGCAGTTGCGAGCGTCAAGATAAGCGCCACTGCGAGTGCAACGGCGAGTGCTGCTGTGAGTGCTACTGCGAGTGCTACTGAAAGTGCCATGGCCGAATCCACTGGAACTAGCATTTCAGAGGCCACTCAGACTGCCACTGAGGAGGCTACTGAGAAGGCCACCGGACATGTCGCTGAAAACGCCATTGGAAATGCCACCGGCAATGCCACTGGACAATCGCACTCTGCGCTGAACAAGGGCGGCCCGAAATATGCGTACGCAACTTTCCTGGCTGGCGACTCGAGTGCCGTAGCGGAGGATAAGGTCCTAGAGCATGATAAATACTTCGTGGCGACCCGGATCCTGGCCTATCAGCTCTTGCACGCTCCCGAGACGAAGTCAAAGCACGATTACCCTTTCATTGTCCTTGTCACCTCTGATGTCTCCACTGAGAAACGGGAGCGACTGAGAAAGGATGGGGCGATCGTGTGGGAGGCTCCTGCGATGGATGCTGGCTGGGTCAAAACCGACGTCAGCACCTGGCAAAACGTCATGTCCAAGCTCCGTCTGTGGGAGCTTACTGAGTACGAACGGATATGTTTCCTGGACGGCGATACCATCCTCACAGACACTATGGATGGCATTTTCGAAGATGCTGCTGCGGCGATGCAGGAGAGTGGCCAGGACCAAGAGGCGACCGAGGCGGACGAAGCAGCTGTGCCCTCCACGTACGTATTCGCTGGCGTTCCAGAGCCCAAAATGAAGCACCACTATCCGCCGTCAGATGAAGAGGGCGATTGGTACAACATCGACTACCTCAACGCCGGCTTCTTCGTTCTGCAACCCTCCCAGGAATTGTTGGGCTACTACACCAGCCTTACCACCTTGGAAGACCGATTCGATCCTCACCTCCCCGAGCAGAACCTGCTCAACTACGCGCATCGGAGGGAAGGCAACATGCCGTGGAAGCAGCTAGATTCCAAGTGGAACATGCACTATCCATCGATGGATGACCTGGAAGGGGGCGTGGTGAGCCTGCATGAGAAGTGGTGGGCGCCTGTCAATGCGGACCTGGCGCCCTTCCTCCTCAGCTGGCGTTGGAGGATGGAAGGTTATTACGAGGGCATTGAAGGCGGGAAGAGCGAGTCATGAGACGAATGAATCGTCACGTTTGGCGTGGAGTCTTGTTTGATTGTAGCGTTCAGCGTTGAGAGTGTAGGATTACACCGGGTTTACAGTACTGACATCCTTACCATAATGAATGAAAGACGAGCGTGAAACGTTCGGTCTTGGTGGCAAAAACAATTTCATGCTCCTGCCTGGTATCTCGGCTAACGCATGAGGTCTTTGACTCTATCTGTCGAACATTGCATTTCGCGTAGCAGCTGTTGGCGGACTCTTTCGGCCGGTGAAGCAGGAGCAGTGCCAACCATCCCCAAGACTGCCTATGTGTCTTGGATCACTTTCCGAAGTCACGGCACCCTGAACTAGTAACGGCGGCTAGGGGGACACGAGCGATGACCATGCGCTACCCGGCCACTTCGGTTCGCTGAAATGCCGCATAGAGGCGAAAGCCAGGCTGCGGTAGGAGGCTTCCTGCATATTCATCGCAGGCAAATCAACGTGTGCATTGCTGGGTTGTTTGGCTCTCGGATGGGGTATAGATTATGGGGCTGTCACTCCAGCCCAAGAAACGTCTGATCAACGAGCATCGTCACATGGTAAAATCCGGAGCTCCAAACGCTCTGAACAGCTGATCTGGGCGTGATTCACGGGCGAAGGCACAGAGATTTGGGTCTCCAGCAAATGACAGCCGAGATTTGCAGATGGTTTCGGGGCCCGTTTCATATGCATAGGGCTGCGTGGTGCCACGGCGTTAATCTCCGCAATCTCACTCATCACTGCGGTTGACTGCGCGATTACATGATGGTATGCATTTGCTTTTGCAGAAACTCAAGATTCGTTCGAAAGGCTGGCGACGCAATCAGTGGCGTGTGTCCAGGTCGAGGTTGGGGTCGTGACACGGCTCTCACGGTCGCATTCCAACGGTCGCCACGGAACACACGGGTACGAAGCGAATTTCTAGAAACATGACGCTCGTTGCGACTTGAATTAGCAGAGTTTCAGCGCTAAGCGATGCTGTCCAATGATCGTCTTCGTATCCGGGCTGGAAAGGGCCCGCCGAGAGCCGCTGCAGGTACCGGCAGTGGCTGAGCAACGGCGCGCCAGTGGGGAACCCCCTAGAGGCTTCAGAATGCTGGCTCGTATATAGCACAAGAGGTTGCGCGTCGCTGGTAGGTCTCCAGCACATTGCGTATCCTACTGATTCTTCATTCACGGTCTCTTTCTACTTTTCCTTCTACCTCTTTGTGTTTTCCTTATCAGTCATATACCATCACTTCAACTGACACACACTCGCTTGCAACAACCCCTCAAAACGAGGGCACATTGACTTAAAGCTTCATCAACGAGGTGCCGAAACTCTATACCAGAACACAACTTCACCTTCAGAATGCGTCTTTCGGCTACCGCAGTGGCCTTCGCGGCTGCTTTGCCGTATGCGTTCGCGCAGACATCTACCGATTGCGACCCGTTGGAGAAGACTTGTCCAAACGATACCGGCCTCAACTCCAAATCATTCAGTGCCGACTTCACGAGCGATGGTGGCCTTGACTCTTGGACTGAAGCAGTAGCTACAAAAATCGAACTTGGTGACCAGGGTGCCGAGTTTTCTATCTCGGATGGGAAGGATGCTCCGACTGTCGAGACTGAGTATGTTTTTCAATGGGTGACGAGAAGTTTCACGAGACTGACACGGGATACAGCTTCTACATCTTCTTCGGACGCGTTGATGTCACTATGAAGGCTGCGCCCGGTCAGGGTATTGTCAGCTCTGTCGTGCTCGAATCGGACGATCTTGACGAGATCGACTGGGAGTGGCTCGGTGGCGACACTACCCAGGTCCAGACGAACTTCTTCGGCAAAGGAAACACCACTACCTACGACCGTGGTGGATTCTCGTCGGTTTCCTCGCCTCAAGACACGTTCCACACCTACACCATCGACTGGAACGAGGAGCGCATTGAGTGGATCATCGACGGCAGCACCGTGCGCACCGTGACCTACGATGACCCGGTTGCCCTTGGTGGCAAGAACTACCCACAGACTCCTATGCGTGTGAAGCTTGGGTCATGGTGCGGCGGCTGTGCTAAGGCAGAAGCTACTGTGGAGTGGGCTGGTGGCAAGACAACTTTCGACAACGCCCCGTACATCATGTACGTCAAGTCGGTCGAGATCACCAACAACAACCCAGCCAAGGCATACAAGTACGGCGACAAGTCCGGCAGCTACGAGAGCATCAAGCTGCTCGACACTGACAACTCCAACTTGTCGGGTGCCTCCTCTTCTGCCTCGTCCAGCGGCAGCGCTTCCACCGCCACAACCTCGAACGGCTCTGCCAAGTCCACTGAGACTGCTGCACCAAGTTCGAGCCACAGTGTAGAGGCTGTCAACCAGAACACCGCGGGCATTGTGCAGTCCAAGACCGTCTCCAGCTCGTCGCCCACGAGTACCGGCATGATGGGCGGCTCCGGTAACAGCACTGCCCAGGGCACCGCTCAAGGCACAGGCAGCATGGCGACCTCGGTCGTCAGTGCCACTACCCAGGTGCCTCAGCAGTCTGGCTATTCTGCAACTGGCTCTTCAGGCTCTAGTACTGCTTCGGGTTCGAGTGGCAACAGCTCCGCCAGCAGCGACAGCCCTTCGAGCTCCAGCAGCACTCCCGCTCAGGCCGAGAACGGCGCGTCGGCGAACATGATTATGACGGGCGGCTCGATCCTCAGCATTGCTTTGGGTTTGTGGATGCTGTAAAGGAAATAAGTCTTGGTTGGATAGAGGAAGCTGAAGACTGGTTCGGAGGCTTTGCATAGCGATTTTGGCGTTTCTGGCATAATAGGGCAAATACCCCCAAGTGAGCATAGCTTGCATGTAACATTCACAGAGAACCGAGGTGGAAGCATTAAGGAAATATATTTCATTCACAAGATTCTTTGACGTCCCAAGGCTCCATGCACCCATCCGATGGTGACGCCCTCGCTACAGTATCTTTCCGGGTACACTGTCCAACTGTGAAGATAACGTCGCCATGTAGCATGGGCCGAGGACAGCCAGCTGCCAGCGTGGACGGGTTGCACGGATTCATCTCTCAGGGCGGCCTCACCACGCTAGCCGCTTGGAGCTGGCTTTCTTCGCCCCGATATGAGGGGTTCTGCAAGGCAACCTTTGGTGCGCACACCGGAGTGATACACATGCAACCATGCTCCACCGTCTTTCGCCCTTTCGCTCTCACAAGCCGGGCGGCCTCATGTTGGGCAGTCCATCAAAAAGCTCCAGTCTCTTAGATTCTCTCCTTCTTGCGGACCATGTCAAGGACATCCCCGTTACTCTCCTTTTCCAACTTCACCTTCCATCTCTGCCCGTTGGCTATGTTTCTCAGCCGTGTGATGATCAGGCTACCTATTGTCATCAACCCTTCTTAACATTTTCCGGCTCTTAGCGGCAGCCATTGCGGCTTCAAGGCCTGAGAAGGTGTTCTCACGACAAGGCTGTATCACATTGGCGCTGTGATTCTCGAGTCGCAGATTTCCACCGCCGTAGCACCAAACCCAGCGCCTTTGACTTTAGACATCTGACTGGCTTGCCCAAGCTCAGCTTGTCGCAGCAAGGCAGACATGATGGATGAAAATCATTGGCAGACCAGCTTCAACTCCGATGGCTTCGAACACCAAGTCACTATAGTTGACCAGCCATTTGTATCCAACGATGACACCAACATCTTTGCTCACTTCGACGTCCCCTACGGACGAGACGGTTCCGCGGCCGAAGACCTGACTGTACAGAGGCCTGGCATTCAAGTCAACGTTCAAGAGATATTGCCGTTCACGAAGCGCTTGGACGAGCCGCCTCGTCCCTTTCACGCAAATCCACAAGCATCCTTCCAGACACAGGAAGTACCTCTGCATCCTGCGTACCTGGATGGTCAACTGTCACTAGCTTCACCGGGAGGTCTACGACTCGGCGGGCCGTACGAGGACTCAAGATCCTCGTTCAGTAGCTCTTCCGGATTCTTTTCTAGAGCATCTGGTGATGCCCAGCAACTATATGGTGTTCACCCGGATATACATGATCATCCAAACCTTGTGCGGAATCTCGATGCTCCTGGGTACACCGACGACGTTTTTACTGTGCGTTCTGATCCCACTGCGAACCGCGGTACCGCCGCAAGAGTGGGAGGGCGTCTTGGCCGAACTAAACAGACATTCCCATGCCCGTTGTGCAGCAGGGTACTGAAGAATTCATCGGAATATAGGTAGGCGTATATGGCTGGTTTTATCGTCGGGCCTATTGCTGATAAGACCAAGCAAGCATGCCTCTCAGCATACTAGACCTCACATGTGCTTAGAGCCTGGTTGCAAGAGAACATTAGGCTTTGCAACAAACAATGACCTCGAACGGCACCGGAAATCCGTTCACCGCAAGACGCCCACCGTCGGCATGAAAAAGGGCTACGTCTGTAAAGCCTGCCCACCTGTACCAGAGGGTCACAAAGTCAAGTTTTGGCCTCGTCGCGACAATTTCAAAGCTCACGCCCTCCGCAAACATGTTTCTGGCGATAAGAAAGCATTGGATGAGCTGCTAACAATGTGCGTCAACGCTGATATACTCTCCACTTACCAAAGCGGCTGACCAGGTCACAGTTCCGAGACTGAGCGTCCCCCTGATGCTGTGGATGCCGGCTCAGAATCCGTGTGTGACTCTCTCTATCGCGGCGATGACCATGGGCAACATGCAAGCTGGGAGATGTCAGGTTCGATGATTTTACCACCCGCTACGGCCGATAACTTTCAGCAAAACGATTACTTATCCACAATCAACATCGAGAACGCAATCGCTGGAATTGGAGAACAGCTTGCTGACCTTTCTGACATCGAAAACGAGCGGTGCTCAGAATACGATGGAGTCAGCACGGTGCTTGGAGCGAACTCGACAGCCTCTAGTACCACGATGACTAACATGGCAATTCATACCCGCTCAGGACCAGTTGTCACGCAGGTGTCTGGACTTCAAAGTCCTCACGTGCCGAAGCTTGAGCTCAGTAGTTCTGGGGTGTATCCAACATTTGACGTGGACAGTGTTGAATGGCCACAGCAACAAGATAGGCCGCTTGTTGCCCGTCCAGCACTCCACCTACAAAAATCATTACACCGGCAGTCTGTCGGACAGGATTGCAAACATTCAGATGGCGACTTCATCTGTGATGAGCCCGGATGTGGTAAACGCAAGAAGCGCGAGTGCGATCTTCGGTACGCTTCAATGAACGCCCTTCCAGTGCTCTCTGGCTTACCAGTCTTCCAGGAAACATAGGAAGCGCCATTCCCGTCCTTACGGATGCACCTTTGCCGACTGCTGGAAGCGATTCGGCAGCCGCAATGACTGGAAACGACATGAGAACTCACAACACTTTCTCATCGACCAGTGGCGCTGTGACATGATCGTCGAAGGCAACCACAAATGTGGCAGTCTCTTCCAAAGTGACGACGCGATGCGAAAGCACCTCATCGCACAACACACAAGGGCCTTGCAATTGGAAGCGTCGCGGAAGGGTAACCCGCTGCAAAGGTTGGTGACTCTGAAGACGGAATACATGCACATTGGCCGTGAGGCCCACCACTATTTCTGGTGTGGGTTCTGCGACCGACTCATCGCTCCTGTAAAGGAAGCCCCAAATGCCTGGGAGGATCGCTTCCGCCACGTCGGCGACCACTACGACAAAGAGAATAAACACGTCGACGACTGGATTTGCGTCCAAGCCAATAGGCGCAAAGGCGATATCTCCAAGCCTGATTGCCGAAAGGGAAAGGGCTCGAGCGAGGTTAAGGATGACTTGGGCTCGGATGTCGATCTTGAAGACGCTGGGATTCCTAATGCGTCGCCAGTCTCGACAGATGGGAGTGTAGTCGGATTTACCCCGCCTTCGTCGAGTAGCCAGGTGCGAAAACCAAACAAGCGACAACGAATCGACGAGGGCGCGGATGTAGACGCAGAACACGTCAGTGATCATGAATGGGGATTGGGCAGTCTCTCAAAGAGGGCTGAGTGGAAGTGATTGTCAATGCATAGGTATGGCTTATGAGTCTACGATGATATGTCTCTGTTTGGGGTGCGGCAGAAGTGCAATTTGATAGGGTGGAATGCTCAGACCAGGGTTCTGGTTTCGTGTAGATGTTGGACATAGAGTGCGCGAAGTCATACTTTACGCAGATGTTTCACAGCCCTCGGTATGTTGACCTTGTTTCTATGGTATATCATGCAATCGTGAATAAGGCTCTCTAGAACGCCAAGTGTGCTTCAGGTTCTTGCCTGCTTCCAGACGATGGTCGAACTCGCAAGCCTACCGTGATGTAGGCGCGCTTCAATCCATTTTGGCTGGCGCTCCTGGCATAGCCGGATAGTTGTACTGATGGATGAAAGTATCAAAGCTGTACCAGTGCTCAGAATTGGCAAAACTGTTTTCAGCGCGGTCAGCGCCTTCTTTAGAACACGTATAGAAAGAGCAGATGTCGTCTGATCGTGCAAATAAGAGAAAGGCCGCAATGCAATATATACAAGCCGGGGGAAAACATTCCAAAAACAAGAAAAGCGCCTTCGCTATGCAGGGTGTCAAAATCACTTGTTGTGCCAGAGGAAATTCTTGGCTCCATCCCATGTGTCTGCGTTGCCGTATCTAGGAGAGGGAAAAGCGGATGGTCAGCCCCTGCGTCAGTAGTACATGCTGGCAAGCCTGCGAACAATGCAATCAACAAGGGGAGAGCGAGTTGGAAGGCCACGTACATGTATTGCATGCTGCTCCGTAAGCTGGGTTGCAGCGTCTCCGGGTACCATCTGAACAGCCACATCACGCACGCCCAGCTCAAACTTGCGAATACGGGCCACGAGTTCTGTCGGACTCTTTGTAGCTGCTCTTCGTTCAGTCCCAGTAGTCCCTTCCCGCCGTGTCCGCCATAGCGGCTGCCGACCAAGCTGTTATCGCCCGGCGGCTGCACAGCCAGCTTGGCAAAAGCGAGGACCACACGGGCAAAGACGTAGATGCAGATCTGCTGGTTCACGCTGCTTGTGCCCGCCTTACCATGGCCAAAGACCCAGTAGCTGCCAAACAGGCCCGCCATGAAACTATGCACGCTCTGCTCTTTGCCGCCGTTGACGCCCTTCAGCGCCAGCATACTGCTCTTGTACAGCAACGCGAACTTGGCGAGGTTCGTGGCATGCTGCCGTGTGGCTTTGTAGATGAGCTTGATCTTCTCCTGCACGGTGCCGGACCGGAACAGGAAGATCATGACCAGCGCGTGCGGGAAGCGGACTTTGGAGCCGTAGACGAGGCCATTGCGGATGGCTTTGACGAGCACGAGCGGGTCGTGGTACTTGGGATTGAGGATGATGTTCTTCTCTATTGATTCCTGCGAGTCTTTGTCAGTAGGTCGGAATACAGGCGCTGCTTTCACATGCCACGCTCACCTGCAACGCCTTTAGGTTGTCCATGGTTGCTGTCGAGCCAGTTCTGGCCTGGTGAAGTTGGTGACTGCTGATCTCCACCCTATACGCATCTGTTTGGGATAAGTGCCAGATTTGCTTCGACCTCTCGATGCTTATCACGCTCTGTTGTGAAGAGAATGTAGAGCCTACATTGCTGCGAGCCGCACTACCTCTCACGTAGCTGCTCTGCGCTCGTGATACTACATCATTACCTCGGTTGGGCATGTGAAGGCCGAGCGGGAGAGTAAGCGCAAAAGTCCTGGTACGGCATTGCACACATCTATTGCCGAACGGCAGACTACTTGCGTACCTAGAGCTGTGTGTCTCTTGAACTGCATACCTAGGTAGCATTCGCCATTGTGGTAGAGAGAAGAGTTACTATGTATACTTGTGCATAACACTACTTCGTGCCTGCCCACCGCCGGTGGCTTTGCTTGCTCGGGTCTGACTATCCATACAGCCGTTTTTTTTTTTTTTTCCCAATCTTTTCGATCTCTTAATCCGCCATCCTTGCTGTCGCTTATTCAGTATTTTGAAACTCCTTCCACCATCTCCCTTGCCCAGCCACCTTTCTCCCACTTCTTCATCGGGGTTTCCTACGGAGCGTAGACATTCGGTCTGCCCCAGGGAAGGAGGCCTTGGCCAGCGCTGGTGGCATTCCCAGCAGTCGGATAGGTTGGACCATCCTGATGCACCATGTCTTGCTTCTCAGCGAAGCCGCCAAAGTGGTGAACGGGAACCGAATCCTGGGGAGAGAGTCGAGGCCTCAGCCTGTCAGAGTTATTCGTGAACCCGGTGGCGAGACTTCCTCCTTCTGAATCAATGTCATGAACGACTGGTGCTTTGTACCGCATTGGCTTCGACGAGGCGGCCCCGTCCCAACCAACACCCGCAGCTGGGGTCTCGTTAGCCCATCCAGCTTGATTGTTCGAGTCTCGAGCGCTGTTCGCGCCCCATGTATCCTTGGCGTCCGTATTACCACCCCATGCTGCATTGTCAGCTTGCTGGGACTGAGGCTCGTCCCAAGCAGTGTTAGCAGCATAGCCTTTTGAAACACTGCGCACGCTCTTGGAAGAAGAATTTCCACGACCATGCGCACTCTGCTCACCCCAGCCACCGGCATGCGTCTGCTTTCCGCCATTTGACTGGCTATCCCAGCCTTGTCCTGCCGCGCCGCGTGCTTCTGCCGCACCGCCCCAAGTTGAAGCTGCGCTGCCGGTCAAGGCTTTTTTCGGTGAAGGTGAGTCTCCGGGCAGACGCATCTTCATAAGCTCTTCGACAAGCTTGTGCTTCGGCATATTCAGGAACTTCTCTTCTTCTGCCTGCTTGACGGTTGCTTGGACGTCGGAAGAAACATCACGCTTGAGGATTTTTTCCAACGCCTCCTTGCTGCGGTACTTGAAAGAGAAGACCGCATACGGCTCGGCCATGGTGTCCATATAGGCAGGACGATGGCAACGGTGTGAGTAATTGGCACCCTTTCCTGAGATTGAGATTAGCTTTTCGTTGCTTAAATGAATTATCGTACGGAATTTACCAGCTTGGATGCCATGCTTGATGTCTTTCAGCTTTCCCTCCGGCACGGTTGGCACAGGGGCGGCAGGATAGTCGCACGGGTCCCTGACGACTTCACGCTTCTTCATGCCATGGCCTGGAGAGTCTTGCGGCATTGTTGTTTGACGCCAATCCGCCCAGTAGGATTTGACATGGGCTCCCGGAGACGGTGATTGAATTAAGATGCTCGGAGTCCTTTCACGACGACCTTGATCTGACGCCACTGCGCCATCGGCCCACCCAGCATCGTTGACCTTTCCGGATGGACTTGTTGGGTTGTAAATACTACCCCCGCGGTGGCTGTGTGATGTCTTCTGCTGACTCCCGGCTGGACTCCAGCCGCCGTTGTCTTGCTGACGACCACGATGAGAAGTACTGCCGCTCCATGCTCGGTTGATGTTCTGTTGCTGGCCGCTTGCTCCGTTCGAGCCAGCGCTTTCGTTTCCGCTCCACTGTTGCGGAGAGCGAGGAGCTCCCCAAGTATCGACTGCTGCTCCCTGAGGCGAGCTCTGATGGCCTGCTTCATCGTCTGCCCAGCCAGTGCCACCAGCCGCTGGATCCTGAGGCGAGCTCTGATGGCCTTTGTCATCGTCCGCCCAGCCAGTACCATCAGCCGCTGGTTTCTGAGGCAAGGCTCTGTGCCCATTGCCATTGCCTGTCCGGCCGGTGCCATGAGGCTGCTCATAGGCCCAATCGATTGCTTTTGGCCCACTGTCCCTATCCTGCTGTGCTTCTCGAATTTCGTTCGCATCGCTTTGCCGGGTGTTCTGGGCTGCAACTCTGGCGTAGCGCTCATTCAGCTTGTTCGCAAGGCCACCAGAATTCTCCATCAGGGGTTGGGTCTTTCTCGTGGTGGCCCTCCCAACCTCACCTTGGCCGGCCTGTTGCCAACCATGAGCCACCGGCGTTGGATAACGAACAGGCGGCACAGCGGCAGATGTCTCCTTGGTGCGCGCACCCTCTTGCGTTTGACGCAGCTTTTGAAGTATTTCCAAGTCCTCTTTGTCAGGATTCTTCAATGCGTTTTCGATCCAGTCGTTCAGACCCATCACATGGACCTCGATTGTTTTCGTCAGATAGGCTGATTCTTCTTGTAGGGCCTGCAACTTCTGCATCAGGCTTGGATCTTCAGCGTTCCGAGGATCCGCACGTATTCGGGCCAAGATGTTGCTCGACTCATCGATAGTTTCAGTCAACCGAGACTTCATCTCGCGAATGTGCTGTTGGAGCTCGACAGGGCCAAACTGAATTAGGTCATTGGGGTTCATTTGTGCCTGTTTTGCAACTTCCTGCTGAGGGATGTATTGCGGAGCGTTGTACTGTTGCGGCATCGGGTTGGCGACACGACCGTAACCTTGTGGCATTGCATTCTGGATCGGAGCCTGTGAGAGGGACACAGTATGGCCTTGTTCGCGCATCTTCATCTTTTGGTTCACACGGTCTGCACCGGTCATACCAAAGTAATGATCGCCTTGCATGTCATCATACCCACGATTGTCCCAGCCCCAACCTTGGTAAATATTTACGTTTGGTCCACCATAGCCGTCAAGTTGCTCTCGCTCATTTGTGTTACCTGGAGTCATGTCAACATTTGCATCCACTGGCACAGGAGACGAACTCGGCGAAGTGGCCTTACCTTGCTGGTGAGTTGCAGAACGGTCGTCGCGGCGAACTTGCAGAGCACGTTCCCATTCAGACAGCGTTCTAGGTTCGTATTCTGACTGGTAATGACCCACTTCGCTTACTGGCAAAAATCTACCAACAATCGGGTCCCAGGTATATCCATCAGGGGGGCGAGGCATTACGTGGCCATTCCCATCGACTGGTGGCAGCGCGACATGTTGATAAGGGGCCGGAAAATCACCTGCACCATCCAAACCCCCAATGGTGTCGACGCTCTTCATACGTGTGTCGATGGGCTTCTCATCTGGGAGCGAGATCTCTTTCTCGTCGCATGCGCCATCAAAGAGGCCAAATAGACCCCCGAGGGCATCACTTGGAGCCGGAGTCGGCTGCTTCGCTTTTGCGGCTGGAGCTGCAGACGGCGCTTGAGTCCGACCGGCGATGAGTTTGGCTGAGGGGGCTTTGGGAGGGACGGGAGGAATCAGTCCAGCCTGTAGCGTTGGGGTGGGGACATCTTCACCTTCCCTCTTACAGCGCAGAATGACCACTTCAATAGTGCCGATGTTGTGCAAGAATTGTGGATTCAGATTTGCAGCCTTGTCCGACTTAGCTGGAAGTATGTTAGCATCTGTAAGTATATCCATTCAACGGCTTTCCTTACTCGTGTTCAGTTCTGCAAACGACCATTGACGGCCTACAAAGGTTCCGTTCGCAGTCTTTTCCTCCTTCTGTCTCAAGCAGAAATCGATTTCGTAATCGCTCTCTGGCACACCGTCGTCTGGCATGCGGAGCTGGAGCTTGTTGCGGTTGCACTGGTACTGCCCGTCCATGAAGACAAAGGCGGCAAGACCAGGCGCGATGTAGCCTTCAGACTTGAGGCGGATGCAAAACGGCATCTTGGTGTCTGGCACAGCGACGAAGCTTTCGACAGCGCCGTCGCTGTAACGTGCGCCATACTCTTGAAGTGGCGTTCGGCTCTGACCTAGCTCAATAGAGCATACCAGCTGCTTGAGCTTCGGCATGGTCGCGTCAATGGCGACTGCCGGTGATGGAGCGTGGATGGTCTGTTGACTGAAGAAACGGCGGCCGTGTAGTGAAAGCCTCTCTAATAGAGCACGCCAGCGCGTGTGAGCGCTTTAGTCTTCCAGTAGGAGGTAGGTCATGAGAGGTTGATGGGTCGATGAGGTAAGGAGCAAGGTGTGAAAGAGTGAAGGACTTGGATGCCGGCAGATAGTCGCTTCTTGGTTGCTTGGAGTGTGAATTGAGGTCAACACTGAAGTCGATGTTTTGGTTGCTAAGCGGACCAAGCCCCACTTTTTCTGCAACTCGCACCTTCCTTCTGCGTCAATCTCGCGGAATCGAAAATAAATCCGGGGAAACCCCCTTCTGACTTGCGTGCTAGCACGTGCGAATTGTTGGGGAGCCAATGGCTTGTGATGCGTACTAAGCGAATATTGACCTTGAAAGCTATCTTGCGGCGGAACGTTTCCTAATAGATCGCGAACAGCTTGCTACTATCTTGCTTTGATTTGGAGGACATAAAGAGGGGAAGTTCAAATGCCGATACACTCATTGTAGTGTTTGTTCATTTCAAAGTTACTATGCATCGTTCGAGTTGGTCCGCAAAGATTCTCAGCCGTCTCATTACCATGTCTCAGTGTATACACCGTGTGGATAGCTATCAGAAGGCATTTGCAGCTTTGTTTGCCACCTTTCTTCCTTCTGAAATTGCTGTGAGTCTACATCACCTTCGTACACCGCTGAGACCTGGAGCTTCCTTGGTATGGTCGATGCCTTTGACACATCTGCAGGCTGGTTGTGCGGCTTGACATCCCTTCCGATGCCATAAGATGATTGAGTGCTCTCGGGGAAACCCACGTAGCTGAAACTGCGACGCCTCATCTTTTGCAGTGTTTTCTTGATGGGACCCGCCATTGCGGGGAGGCAGCAACAAATGATGGAGACATTGCCTTCCACAGCACTCCAGATGGCTATGGGGTTGTAGTCCCACGTCGGGTTCTTTGAGTCTCCCCATCGCACTAGATATTGCAGTCGTACCGCCGAGCAAATCGTGACGAACAGACCTAGGACAAATGTCAAGCATATGCCAACCTTTTTTCGACCAGATACTTCCAGCTTCATAAGCTTCGGGAACGGTAAGAAGAACACCATCAGATCGAGCACAATGTTGATGGTAGAGCTGGAATAGATGAGTGCTCGAGCGTTGATGCAATTGCCTTCGTGCTCGCCATCCCAACGAGTCCAGTTATAGCCTATCGGGTCACACTCGAAGAGAATGCTGAACCACATTGCTAGGCAGTATGCTGAGCAAAGTCCGATGACGATCCAGATAGTCACCCGAAACCAGGTCGATACGGTCGATGGAAAGATTCGGAGGTAGAGTAGCAGTATCGAGATCTTCGTAATGACCAGGATTCCAATGTACACGAACTCCAGAACGAAGAACATCTGCGGGACATCAGCGTTGCTCTTTGCATGTGGGGCTTTGCTCACCTACGTATAAGACGTCGGTGATGTGCTGCGGCTCTAGCATCCAGGTGTCTTTCCCGAGGCCTATCCGTGTCACTGATCGTAAATCAGCCCTCAGCCCTGCAGTCCTTGAGAAAGTTGTATACCTACTCTGATCAAGGAGACCGCTCGCTGCTACCAGTAAGCTCAAGCCGATTAAAATTGTCCAGTCATCCCATCCGAAGCCGGGCCCTTCAAGTAGACTAGATCGGGCCAAAAAGCGAAATATGACACAGAAGACAGCTATGCCAAAAAGCGGCCAGGTCGCTCTTCTCGTCAAGGAAGCGTCGTCGCGTATGTGTGCGCCACACAGAATGGACTGTTGTTTCTTTGCGGCTATAGAATTTGTTAGCCGATACAGTTAGATCCAAGGTACGAAATTGCATACCAAGGATCTGTCTGATTGTACAGCCAGAGGCCAAGCAAGTTTGTACGCGTGACTGTAATTCCTGATTGCTGCAAATGCATTGTAGATCGTCCATTGGGCAAGCAGATTGCGGCACCAGTGTCATGAGACAGTTCGCCTAGGTTGCTATCAGCCTACGCTCCTTAAATGGCAATTTGCTGTGCTTCTACTCACGGCACATGTTGGTAGCTCCTGTGAGAGTTGCAGTAACTTCTGATCTGGTTCCACAGGGCTTTCGAGGGATAAAGCAGATACTACTGCCGGCATGGGTAGCCATGCTGTAAAACATGAAAAGAGTCTCATACTGCAAGGCTTCCGAGAACTATGCGCCTGTGTATCGAAGCGTTGATATACAAGTGCAAGGCATCTTGCAAATAACGCAATTGCTGAAATACCTTTGAAGATCTCATTCACTTTCATATCGCGTTCGAGCAGTGACTGGTCTTACGATCCAAATAAAAGCAGATCACGAGTCGATGTCCACTGTGGCTAGTTACTGCGGGCCCGATCTGCGGACTTGTGACAAAGCCTTTGTGCCCTGGTAGATAGGGACGACTTTGGGTCATTCGCTTTCTTGTATGTGACAGGCATTATCAATCTGCCGAGCACAATGCATATCGTCATAGGAAGCGGAGAGAAGCAACTCGTTTCTGACATACGCTCGCGAATCTCCAATTGCAGACGCTGGCGAGCGATGAGAGTCTGCAGATACACCTCAGAAGGTATCAAAGAAGCATATTTCCCTGAAGACGATGTCCTATTCATTCACATTGAGTTGCAGAACAAAGAACTGGCAATACCAGCTAACAGTCGTGCTTCTGCTGCAGGTGGGGGGTTTGTCGACTGAGGCTGTAGTGGTACCTAAGAGCAACGTGAGATCCTCAAGCCGGCAAACTGTTTTTCGGCTCAACCTGTTTTCTAGTAGGCTCGTCAAATGAACAAAGATATAAGGCCCGTGTGATTTTCATAACTGCCATATCAGGTCGTGAATGGACCTACAGTTGAGAATTTGGACGTACTCAGGCCGGCTATCTGACATCTGATAAGCAGAGTATCCGCCGCAATCATGCCCAGATTGGTCAAACGGAGTGGGTGCCTCCTCGAGATGGCCCTGTCCAGAAAATACTCACGCTGCACGATTGGAAGACTGTGGTTAATGTGTCAGTCACCGCGGCATTCAATGGGATGGCCTACAGGCCGGCTTCGTGTAGTGAATGCCACAAGGGGCCCCGATATACCACATCGATAGCTCCTTCCTCGTTTGCAAACACAACGGCGGTGACGTCGGGTCTGGTCATGTGGTCCTCGACTGGCCCCCTTCTCACTCTCACACTGGTCTTGGTACCTTTCACGCGCTGAGACACTCCGTTTTTCGCACGCTTATATTCCTTAATCCACATCCATCCACGTGTCGACGCAGAATCAAGACACCATGCCAGCCGATCTCGCATCGATCGTGCGCCGCCGCCGCCCGAGTGTCCTTCACTCGCAACTCGAGGCGAACCTTCGCCAGCACCAGCAGTGGAAGCCGTACGGCAAGCCACCTAACGACTTGATCACAGCAGCATCGCAGATTCTCCCGTACCGCAGATATGACCTTGTTTTTGATTCTCTGCGTAACGTCATCTTCGGACTTGACAAGAAGTCCGCAATGCCAATCGCCCATATCATACGCGACAGCATGACTGACACGCAGATCTGTGCCCTCATCGACGGCATCTGTGGGCCAGAAAAGTCAATGGCTAAGCATCTCAGGGAGGGCGGTCTAACAGAGGCTGCTCGTAAGGCGAACATCGATAAGCTGAGCCAGAAGATGGAGGAAGCTCGGGTCAAACACGCACAGAACTTGCGCGAGAGCGGTTTACGCGATGTTGAAGTCGTTTACAAATGCGATGGCCTTAAGATCGAGCCTTTCAAAACCGATAAAGAGGTCATTGAGGCGCAAGGCGGCCGAGTCTATCATCTCCAATCTTTTTGCAAGCGTGAGCTCCAAGCGACATTCAGCGCCATCATTGACCCGCAGACGCTTGCTGCACTGTATCCCCCAGGGCGGTGTGCGGCAGAGGCGATTGAGGTCCGGACCAATACCTTGCCCGCAGCTGCAGGAGTTCCGAATCCAGAAAGCAACCCAGGAGCGGCCAACAATGCGTCGAATGCTCATCGAGCTCGTGTGAGAGCGACGTCAAGTGCTTTCGATAGCTTCATCTCGCGCGAACGGAGTGAGAGCGTTCAACAGATCCTCACTGCGCCTCGAGTCCAAAGCTGGCAGCCATACTCTTCCTCCGACGGCATGAAGCATCAGCACCGCTCAGGCAAAATAGCCTTGTTGTCACGGGATCCTGGTCTGTTTGACAATCGATGGATAGAGGAGGACTTCGCAGTGCACAAGAGAAATCTCGATGCTTGGGACCAGCAGACGTGGCGATCGTGCAACAAGAACTCGTCGAACCATCGTCACATGTCCAGCAAAGACGAAGACATTGCTTCCAATGTCGCCGGTGAAGACTATCCAACTAAAGAGCCTCTTTGCAACACTTATGCCCCTAACGTCGACTATGATCGGCACTCAGAAACTGTAGAGGGACTGGCTGAGCGCGAGTATAAGAGCACTTATGCATGCTTTATAGCATGCATTGAGACAGCCAAAGACTTCTTGGGCTATCATGCGCGATGCATCCAGGCCGCGAAAGCCAATCCGAATGATGCATCGGCGCAGCAGGAGTTAGAGTTGGCTAACACCACAAGACCGATGTTCGTCCAGGAGTTATTGAAAACCAGGCAGAAGGCTATCGATAGTGGCCTAGATTGCGGAAAGCGACCAGCGGAAGAGCATCTTTGCGCACCGGAAAAGCTGGACTCGCAATGGCGGGATTTTCTCGATCAGGCATCAGAATCTCAGCAATCTGGGAATCCCTTCCAGCAGCGTAATGAGCTCCCGAGGGTGGCGACCCCAACACTTGGTAATACGCCAAGGCCAACCTTCCCTGTTCCGGCCCGCCAGGTGAACTTGGGCCGACAGACATCAGGTGCCCAGCGTGCGACGGCCGGACCAAGTAGGCCACCGTATCGGGAGCCATGCATCGCGGCGACGTATTCGTCGAGGGGTTCTGATGGCTGAGCGGATCAGGTAAGTCTTTCTCTTTTTTTGTTTCTCACAAACAACGAATGTCCAGCGAGCGAGCCATGAGGAGCAGTGAGCGGCGGTTCACTAGTGACGTACAATGGAGATTCTGATACGATTGACAGCAATGGGTGAAGCGATCGGCGCACGTGCTCGGAGATCGTTGGTTCGGGTTGGAGTACCGGCATGGGAAATGGTTGGCGTTATGATACCCCGGGTGCCTTTGTTCTCACCGTATGTAGCTATGAAGTATGGAGAGCTGCTTCCCGCTTAGCATCTCACCTGGTGCACTCAGCTTGCCGGCCGCTACAGTGGCTTTTCGTGCATTGTCAGGCAGCGAAACATTCGCAGTGAGCCTTACGTCTGCCTCAATTTTCAGGGCGCGCGGATTCATTGAGTGATCTGCATTCTACAAAAGCGGTAATGAAAATACACTGACCTCATTCTTGATGCGCGTCATTACAACATGTCGGCTGGCCGTTACTGTGTCTACGAGCCACGCCTCGGCCGCATGATGTCTCAGACTTGACGCAAGCGGAGCAGTAGCCCTTGCATGACTGAAGCATGCCTATTAACCTGTGGTAGAAGCATCAATGCACACGAAGCATTGCTGAAAGACCGTAGACCATCGCTTTTGCTAACGTGGGCAAGACACTGAGGAACCTTGTCGTCGTGCCGCGCAATGTTCCTCGTAGAACAATTCAGCAAGCGAGTAAATGACCGTACATCTGCCATGTGCGTTGACGCACGCCTGGCGCCCCCTCAAGTCGTACAATACCTTCCGGGCGGCACTCCGTTAGACGAGGTACACAAGGGCTCCCTTTGTGCAACCCCAGAAATCTTTCAAGCGCTTACACAAAGCTACTTCGGCTCGGATGACACGGTTGCAGTGGTTTGCGTCGGAGGCCGGCTTGTTGGGAACATGTCTGCGACGATCTTCAGCGGTCTATTAGGGCCGCTCAAAGACTGCTGTGGCCGTCTTTGCTTTGGGCTGCGGCGAGAGCAGAGACGTGAAGCGTCGATAGCCTCAGGACGCCGCAACGCCGCCGACGTGATTGTTTGAGTCTCGCACTGCATTGCCACTTTAAGACTCACACTGTGCCATCCTCGTCCGCATCGTGAGGCAGTATCCCGACTCCGGAAGAGTACAATACCGGCTTACCGAGCTTTGCAACATCCCTGAAAGACGATAACCGGGGCCGGCTTGCCGGTTTTCAAGGCGACTGGAGAGAACTGCCACTCCCCGAAAGCCTCACATGCACCGGGTTTGCAGATGATGACCCCTTGTTCGTATGCTGTAGCGACACAGGAGGGGCCTTGGTCTGGTCATTCCCCTCACGTTTTTCCACAACCTGGGGATCATCCGGTTCACAGCAAGGGTGTCGCGTGCTGGGAACGTGAGGACCCAAAGTAAGCGTAAGGCGCGGCGATCCCTGGTGAAGGGAGCCTTATGAGCCTTTGAGTGAGGCTGATGTGCAGTGTCACCATCTCCGCGGTTTCAGCATTCAAGGTGTTTCTGGAGGGGATGTAGAAAAGCAAAACACGTGTGGCTCTATGATAAGAAGGCGGTAGAGACCGCTCTCGTGGTTGCCTGGATTTTCTCCGACGTCTCACCCTACCAACTGTACATTACACCATACCAACCAGTTGATCCAGTTGATCCAGTTGATCCAGTTGATCCAGTTGATCCAGTTGATCCAGTTGATCCAGTTGATCCAGTTGACACAGTTGATACGATCGATACATTCTCACCCCCAGCTTCCTTCCCGTCGCCCCAGCTCCCGAGCTCCCCAGCTGCCCTGCTGAGCCCTGGTGAAGTTCCAGCCTCGGCCTCTCCAGGCCCGTCATCAGGCCCAAGCGCTCGGCGCGGTTTCCATCCCGCTAGCGCCCAGCAGATTCGAAGTGTACTTTCGCCTCTCCCCTCCGCCAGCCTATCATCTCTTCTGCTCCTCACCTCACCAATCACAGCCCGATCGCGACTCTTTCACTGTGGTTCGCTGCCATTCTCCCACCCCGGCCTCGGATTGGCGTGTTTACCTGGGACGCGTTTGCGAATGAATAGCAGGTACGTTGATCGCAGCCTGGTAACGTGACGCGAAGTCGCTGCGCGCCCGCTGTCGTTTGCCAGCTTCACGGTGGCCTGGCGACAGCCATTGTTGGTCCACGACACCGGCGCGGTCGCGGCAATGACGTCGCGCCATACCAATGCTGAGCCAAGACGCGCAACCTATGCTAACCCATGCGACAGAGATCGCGACATCTGAATGTAAGCACATGCTCCCTCTCATCATCTGTACAGCGGCCCAAATCTCCGCCTTCGCCTTCGCCCCCGCGACGTTCTGTTGGGCTCCTCAGAGCTTCCAGCGGCGGGTCAAGCTCCCAGGCGCAGAGCCATCGGCCTCCGACGCGGTCGCGCGTCTGCAATGATAACCACCATGATGCGCTCTCCCGCTGTCAGCTCGTGTCGCGCATTGCCATCAATGCGATGTGGCTGTGCTTATTCACACCGTCACAAGCGCTGTGGGTGATGCGCTGGCTCGTCTCGACCTATGCGCTGGCAGAGCGCGGAGCGGGTGCTCGATGCAGCTTCCAGGCCGCCGCCCCCCTGTGATGCGCCAATGCCTCACTTACCCGTACACGCTACGCAGTCATCTTCATATGAATCATCCAATTGCTGTCACCAGCGCTCTCTGTTAAAGCGACGGACCGCAAATGCTAACTCATCGTGCTCCAGTCGATTTTGGGCCTCGCTGTCGTACGCGCTTTGTGACTGGGTACGCACGCTTGCTTCTCCTACATCTATACCATCTCCTTCCGCCTTCCCGCTCTGCACTACCTCTGGAACGGGTCGACACCGACGCGCTGTGCACCGCCTCAGTTCTACACGGGGCCACGGCCTACTGTGCATCCCCTGCAAGGTGGCTCTGGTCGCTCAAAGGCCTGCCACTCACGCTCCAAAGCCAGCTGGGCGGCGCATGTCCACTGTCGCATTCACGCGCGCCGCTCCCTGTCCGCCTACTCGCGCGTCATATTTCGGGCTTTAAGAAGTTAGGCTAACATGTCATCGCGTACCTACAGTCTTGACGTTGCGAAAACGCGCTAGGCGCTGCCACCTACAGCCACGCGCGTGCGACAAGCTTAATCGCCGAACCCCCATTTACCTCCTGATCCGCACATTATGGATTACGCACAACACCAATACCAGCCGCCGCCGTCATATCCTCACACGCATCCACAACCACAGCAGAGTCCCGTGATGCAGACACAACCACCCCCGAATTACGGTCAGCATCAGCAGCAACCGCAAATGGCTGGTCAGCATATGATGATGCAGCCCGGATACAATCCGGCGTATAGCATGTCGCAACCTTATGGGGTTTCGCCTTCCCAAGCTGCAGCCATGGCAACCGCAGCAGCTAGCGGTTACCCTGCCTATTCTATGGGTGACTCCTTACAATCTCTGCCACAGACGTCCCCGAGAATACAGCAGGTCAAGCAAGATGGATCTGGCATGCAAAGAGCGAGTCCGCAGTCACCACGTCAAAATCAGATGAGCCTTTCGTCTACTATGGCAGGTCAGATGCCGATGCCCACAGCCCAACAGATGACGCCTCAGCAAATGCAACAAGCGCAGCGGCGCATGTCGCATTCGGTCGCACAATCACCCGCCGGCGTTCCTCAACAACAGGCTCCGCCTCCCATGCAGGCCGTGCCGCCGAGACAATCCGTGCCGCCTGCCCCTCAACAGCAACCGCCTCAACCGCCCCAGGGACCTCAAGGTAGCCCTGATGCTGCGCCGCCGGTCGCTGGTACCGCAGAGGAAAGCCCGCTGTACGTAAACGCGAAACAATTCCATCGGATACTGAAGAGACGAATGGCGCGTCAAAAGCTTGAAGAGCAACTGCGCCTCACCTCCAAGGGTCGCAAACCGTACTTGCACGAATCTCGGCACAATCATGCCATGCGTAGGCCGCGCGGGCCTGGCGGTCGCTTCCTGACGGCAGATGAAGTCGCAGCGATGGAGGCGCGCGGAGGCGATGGTGGCGGAGAGGACGAGAAAGACGTCAAGGAGAATGGGCTCACCAACGGCAGCACCAAGAGGAAAGCTGGCAAGGACAGTGACACGCCAAGCAAGCGAAGCAAGAGCAGCCCCGAGGACGACGACGAAGATGATGACGGGTAGATGAACGTTCGAATGACTGACTCGGCGGCGTTTCGGACTCAAGAATGAAATCAACGTACACAGAAAGGGCACACCCAGAAGGCACGCGTTACGGTATGGGACAACGAAGGACGGCTTGATTGCCAGGACAACAGACTCAAAGGTCCTGGTAGAAGCCTGATGACGTCTACGCAGCGTATTTGACATCAACATCAGATATGGGAGGAGACTTAGTTGCGCAAGCAATTGACTTACACTGGAGTTTAGACGGGATGGTGGCGTTCTGAGGTTAAAGGTGCTCTCACTCGTTATACCCCCTTTAATTGTGCAGCCGGCTGCTGAGAAAGATGACGGAGTAAAATGGACTGTACGTAGGGCAGCACGCAAATTCTTAAATAGTATTCCTATGATGAAAAAGGAATTAAAGCCAGTTGAGATTGAGAAGTTCGAAAGGGTGCTATGGCTGAATGAATTCCAATCAACTTTTAGTGGAACTTGCTTGTTGCGCACTCGGCGTGATTGGTGCGGGCTCCCGCTGGTGACCTCCGAGCACGACCTCCATCCTCAAGCCAGCGATACCTGCACAACGCTCGTCTTGAGATCAAAGCAAAACAACCACCGAAAATGATTTGCCAACGCTGTCTAAAGCACCTGGGCCGTACGCGCAATGCCGTACCATCGTCCCAGCGTGCCTGGTACTCCACTCCCGTAACCGCCCAAACCACAACCGCAACAAACCCCCGACCAGATGGCAAGCCCGCAGCAACGACCCAGGCCGGTACCGCGCAACCTTTCAGCACTCCGTTGACGCCGAAGCCTTCGCGAGAGGGAAACCTCCCCATGCAGCGGAATCAGAGCAAAGCCGCCGCCAAGCTGCCCGTTAGCTCTGTCCCTGCTGGTACGCCATTGAAGGGCTTGACGTTTGAGAAGAACAAGCAGGATCCCGTGGCGAAGGAGGACGCGGAGTACCCTGCTTGGTTATGGACAGCGTTGGCGAGGAAGGAGGAGGCGGCTGCGTCAGCTTCTGGGGGTTTCAATGAGGGAGATCTGTTTGGTAAGTGAACTGTGGACAAGACGCGGAGGTAGTGCTGCGGGTGGAAGAGCTCGGTGCTGACAGAGAGATTTCACAGCCAAATCGAAGCGTGTACGACAAAGAGCGGCCAAGGCATTGCGGAGACAACAGGCTCTCAACCCGGAGGCTCTCGCTCCAAAGATCCCCATGTACGAGCAGAGTATAGATTTGCCGGGCGGTGATGGCACCCTGCAAGGGGCGTTGGAAGCCGGTGAGGCGCGGGGAGAGCTTACATCGAGCATGCGGGATATGAGGCGGAAGAAGATCAAGGAGCAGAACTTCTTGAAGGCTATGAAGGCTTAAGAGCGTTTTTTGGTCGCTCTGGGGTGTACGATATACCGTGATAAATTAAGAGGGGAAGAGAGGGCGGACTCGTTCCTGAACAAGACTCCAAGTCCCGTTCTCTGTACAAAATCGAAAGGGACATCGAAAGGGAGGAACGGAGTGCACAGATGGAGTTAACTGGAGTGGGCTTGAATGGGTGTATTTCAGGTCGCCATTGGCATACTTGGGGAGCGCAGAATCCGGAAAAATGTAAAGAAGGGACATCTTTGGATGACCAAGTGTTGCTGAAATTATCAACACGCTGTAGAATTGGGCGTTGCTCCCTTTCCTGTGAGAAGTTTGGCCCTTGTGGCTACGTATTGGCTGTCATTCCATGCCCTAGAAAATACAAGTCCAATCCTTAGGCTCCAAATGTCTCCTATGGTGGCCATGTACAGATGGAAAGCTGACTCCGTGACACGGCCTCTGTTCGAAATCAAATACACTGCACTCCTGCTGCCTCAAAAGAGCATCCTCCTCCTTCATCTCACTGCTCCGCATTCTGCGCATAAACAAAATTCGCACCTGCACAACCGTCAGCTTTCACGTCGCACATCCCTACTATTTAGAAAAAGGCACCGAAGAGTCTTACCAACGACCTCAAGCCCCATCTCATCCGCCCACTCCCTCAACCCTAAATCAGCCTTCTCGTAACCCCAGTGCTGTCTATCAGCGGGCTTGACGAGATGAAGCGCCTCCTTCGTCCCGTTCGCAGGGGCTAAAACAACGAAGACATAGCGGTGTTTGCCTGTCTTCGGCGGTGGACCGGGGGACTTGTAGGGCATGATGTCCTTCCAGTGCGAGTGCTTCGTGACGAGATCGGTGTCCAGACGCTCGTCATCGGCCTTTGAGTGTTTGGGAGGCGAAGTGGCTATCCAGTGGCATACCTGCGCCCATTCCGGGTTCTCGCGGCTGGGGGCGTCGGGGTCCGTGAGCGCGATCGTGAGTTGCATTTGGTCCCGTTTCGAGAGGAAATCGGCTTCGCTAGTGTCTTCATCATGGTTCAAGGCGGACAAAGTGGTCTTAGGTCGTTCTTGTAGCTTGTCTGGGTCGAGAGTATTGCCAACGTGAGCGGTAGCATGTTTCCAGGAAATGTCAAGGGCGAGCTTGGGGTGGAAGCTGTCGAGGACGGTGGGAATGATCTCTGCTTTCTTCAAACTGGCAGATTTCGTTATTGAATGGTCTGATTGCCCAAAGAGAAGACTAGACATACGCCGAAATGAGGTTGTGCTTGCTTATCAATGGCTGCTGGTCTTGCTGATGAGCGAAAACAGCGGCCACGAAGGCCAGTAGTAGCCGTGCTGGAAACATCTCAGACCTCGAGTGGAATTTAACGGTGACCCTTTGCGACGACAACTGCCTCCTGACTTGTGATACGGGCAAAGAAACCAGATTCGCGTGCTCGACCTCGAAGTGTTTATTCCAGGTTACTAGACGTCCAGCTCGGACCCCGCAATCTGCATGCAACAGCTACAGCTTGTCCAACCCAGACGAGCAGCATCGGCCGCACATCATGTGTAAATAGTAAAACCCGTCGGCTTACCAGCCTAGAAGTGAGAGCCGTATACTTATACAGTATCCTAATACAGAGCCGCGAAGCATCTATATACACAATACAGCGGCACAACGCCTTCGCCGCATCATACGGAGCGGGAATCCAAACGCCACCACACACATACAGGCAGACCTCTTTCTGCGACAGGCCACCCGGTCCGTGGCCCCATCGACGCCCAACGCTGATCTGCACGCCACTCTAAAACGAGAACAACAGATGCTCATCTCCCACCTCATTCATCCCTTATAGCACTTCACCGATAATCTTCGCCGCCTCGCGGTAAGTATTCAGCAACTTCTCGCACTTCTCGCGCTCCTGCCTGACGGCATCGTCCTCGTACAGCAGCTCCTCGAACAGGTTCTCGCGGTACAGCTCGCTCACGAGCCGGTTCTGCACGACGTCCTTGCTATGGTTGACGAGCAAATGCATGACGGCTTTGGGGACCTGGTCCGCGATCGTCTCGCGCACGATGTTGAAGTAGTTGCTGATCAGGCGGCGGATGAGTTCCGTCTCGAGCGCCTCCCGCTCCGTGAGAGCTGGGCCTGAGGGGTCGTCCTGCGGAAGGTTCTTGGTTAGTATGCTAGTCGGGAATTGATTGGTGAAGGCACTTACTAAGCCTGGGGTTCCTTCTTCAGCACCGACTGCTGTTTCCTCCTCAGGTTCCTGTATCGAGACGGGGGGCGCTGGGCGCGTGTCGCCTCTTCGGAAGCTAGCGGCGATGCTGGGTTCGATATTCTGGCTCACGTGGCGCTGGCCGCCTGGGAGTGTGCTTGTAGGAGATTGGCCGGGAAGGGCGTTCCCGGTCGTGCCCGATTCCTTTCCAAAGAAATAGTTGAGGAAGCTGTCTCTTCCGCTACCTCCTCCAGTTGCGCCGTTCGAGACACTAGGAGCGTGACCTAATCGATGACCGTCACGCCCGATGGCCGGAGACATGCTACGGCTCTCTTTGGGCTTCTGCGCTTGCCTGACCGGCAAAGTGTTCTGCTGGTGCTCCTCGTCATCATCTTCAGGCGTCTCGGTGCCGTTGACGCCGTTCAGCTCTTTCCGCCTCTTCTGCTCACGTTTTCTCTTTTCATCTGCGGCCGCCGCTTTCTTCTCGCGCTCATGCTTATCCTGCATGACACTGCTCATTGCAGCCGCTGCGCCAAGGAAGTTAGGGTGGTTGGTGTTGATATATGCTCGCTGAATGGAGATCAGGCTCTCCACGTACGAAGATGACGGCCCAAGACGTTCACGAAGGAGATCAGAGACAACTTCAATGAGCTTCCCTTGTAGTCGTGGGTATCGTGAGAGCTCATTTGAGCCGCATGTATGGCAGATCTTGATCAGCTCCTCGTAGACAAGCTCTACACATCGCTGACTAGGTGCTTCTAGCAGCTTAATTTGCGGCTTCACTAGCAGATCGAAGGCAAGCTCCGGAACAAAAAGCGAGGGTCTCGGGCCAGTCGAATTGCGGATCGCTGTCCGGATGTCCAGAACCGAGAGGTTGTGTGTAGGGTCGACTGTTTCAAGAGAGTTGCCAAAAACTGAATTGAAGATGTAGTATATCCTTGCGCCACCGCATAGCTCCTTGGTGCTGATCTCAGAAGACGTTCCGTCAATGGAGGAGATGAATGAAGTCGCGAAGCGGGTCATGAGCTGAAGGATGAGCGAGCCACGGTGTTCCTTGCCAATAAAAGTATCGGTACCGTAAGAAGCCAGTTCTTGCTGCGTTTGTCCCATGAGCGTATTCAGACGAGCCTTGATGTCCGGCAGTCGCTCGCGGATGTGGCCCATGAGTGTCCGGTTGAGTGTCTTCGCGAGGAACTGAGTGCCACATCTTTGCGCAATGTTTCTATATGCCGGGTGCATGCGGAAGAAATCTCTCTCGGCCGCTAAGGACTCTGCCATGGGCTTGTTGATCTGGATGTCCTGCTGTGATCTGTTCACGGCGCCAATAAAGCCGAGTTTGAGAGGGTAGACACGTCCAGACAAGATATCAAGCGCGTTGGTGCCATGGTCCATGAGATCCAGCTTCGTGAGGACACCGATTGTCCGCTTGCCGGCGGGATCGACGTACCGCGCAAGTTTCAGCGCTTCTGAGTTCACTATATCGACATTCGCAGGCGAAACAGCGAGGATGATGCTGTTCGGCTTAGCAATGTACTCTGAGATAAGCGTGCGGGTCTGCTTCTCAATGTCCGTAGGCTGATCGCCAATCGGCACCTTGGTGAGACCGGGCAGGTCAACCAAAGTCAGGCTCAGCACGCTCGGCGAGTAGACTTTCAAGTTGATTGGCTGCCGGTTTATGCCCTTGTTGTTCCCTGCTATCCTGTTGGTCTCGTTCTCAATCTCCCTTCGAACTTCGGAAAAGTCGTAAAATCGGCGGCCAGGGATGTGGTTGAACTCTGCGAACTCGTCGTGGCCGGCCACGGAAGCTGGCGTATGGGGTACATGTGCATCATGGCCCTCAGGTTCGCTGGCGGTGGACGGGACGTTGATCAGTTGGAGGATGAGTGGTCTTCTAGTCACGATGCCACTGCCTCGGGGGAGGAAGTCTCTGCCAACAATGTTTTCGAGCACGGAGGATTTGCCAGATGATTGGGAGCCTACGACGACCTAGGCAAAATCGTTAGCTACCTTGGGTGCTGAGCCAGTGGGCGGGTATGAGGCCTACGATTTGGGGCAGATCAAGGGAGTCGTTGCCGATAGTGTTGAAGACAAGGTCTTGCAACTTGTTCACCACCCCGAGCAGGTCTTCGCCTAAGGCCGCCATGGTTCGCGATTATTTTCGTGTAGCAGCTTGCGCTTCGCTTGACTTGTCTTTCCCACTGGAAGCTCTTGCGCCGTTCCAGCGCCTTCAGCTTCAAGCTCCTCTCTCCCGAAGCCGCCGGGTGTTTTGTTTTCCACCACCACTGCTGACCGGGGCAGATGACAGCTTGTCTCTTGTGTAGAGACTCACGGGTCGCACGGTGAGCTAAGTAATGCGTCGAACCTCGTCGAGATAGTGCGAGCGGCCGTGTGCCAGCTTTGAATGGATGCAGACCAACTACTCCCCTCTCGCTTCAAACTTCGTTGTTACGTATGGGCCCAAACACAGAGAGAGCGTCGCGCGGCGCCAAAGCCACAGCTGAGCGCCACATCAGCAGCCACATGTCGGGTACTGCCGCGAGAGACGCTTCGGCGTTCACGTGATGAATCTCAACGTTGAAGCCGAAGTATAGGAGGTACTGTAGCGCGAGCGTAGCCCTATCGCTCGCTTATCAGCTTTGCCTTCCCCAGCTCCCCAGTCTGCCCCGTTTTCTCACATGCAAGTCACATGCAGGAACAGCCTGATGCCCCTTGTTTCCTGCATCATGAATGTTGGGTTGGCAGCAACGTCACAGATCAATGGCTGACGGGACCGTGAATGGCATGACGCATCATCGTTTGCTTCATCCTCGACGATTATCATTGTCCATGACTCTGCGCGTTGCAACCCAACGCAGCCGTGTTTCTCTTATCAGGCACAACAAGGCACGCTGCTCCCGTGCTCTTATCGCGACACGAGCTCAGCGTTTGATGCCCAGACCGCGGAGTCGGTGAAGGCTGAGCCCATCTCCTGGACCCTGCTCTTCCTGCTGCCATTCTCGCCCGCGCGCCTGTTGACGTTGGCAATTCGTCTCACTCCAGACTTTCACCCAACTGATAAGCTGATACGGCTCTTTCCTGCTGTACTTGGTTTGCTCTTTTCCTCCTTTTCTTTCTCCCTTCCCTGTTGCATCACACACACCAGACACTTCCAGCGAACCAGTTTGCTATATCCATCGTACATTCCTGGCTTTCCATTCTCCGCCCTTGGCACTTGTCACTCAGCACTCCAGCCCTTTTCGAGATCCTTTGTTGCGACCGACTACGTCTTGCCTCGACGTGATAGAAAGCTCACGACCTACTCTTCGGTCCTCCATCACTGTGAACTCTTGAGACTGTCGTCTGGATGGCCCCGTCCGCGATCGAAGTCGACCACATCAACGAGATCATCGAGAAAGAGCCCACGGTTCATGTAGAGCACAACATCGACGACCATGTCGCCTTTGGTATGGATCAAAATTCTCACCAAGTCCTCTGGATTACTACCCGTTCCCTCGTTGGTATCACAATGCTGACCCTCTCCCTACAGGCGGTGACGACCAGTGGTTCTACAACTCGACCACTCGCCGCTTCGACCTCTCGCGCGGCGCTTCCAAACGACTGATAGTCGACGCCGACGACGGCATCCGCAACCACCGCGGCGTCGAGATCGACCCTTCCAAAGCCCTCCTCGTCATTGTCGACATGCAGAACTTCTTCATCCATCCTTCCTTCCGCGACCACTCGGAGGGCATCAAGACAATCAAGCCCCTGATCAGGGTGATCGAGAAATGCAGAAGGGAAGGCATACAAGTCTGCTGGCTGAACTGGGGCATCAACGAATACGATCTCAAAGTCATGCCGCCTGCCGTGACCCGCGGATTCAACAAGGCGCTCAGCCACGAGAAAGGTCACGGCTGGCACTTCGGGCTAGGTTCGCAGCTGCCGCCAGAGCAGGGCGGTGAGCGGTGTCTGTTCAAGGGGACATGGAACGCCGAAATCTACGATCCTCTGCTGCCTTACACCACGCCCGAGGACGTCCGCTTCGACAAGGCGCGTATGTCCGGCCTCTGGTCCCCCGAACTCCCAATGCACAAGTGGCTGCGTGAAAGCGGGAAGAAGACGCTGCTCTTCGCAGGCGTCAACACGGATCAGTGTCTGCTCGGCACCCTGACGGACGCGTACAGTTGGGGCTGGGACTGTATCCTGATCGGTGATTGCGCGGGCACTATGACGGACGTGATGGGCACGAAGGAGGTTTGCGATTACAACATCGCAACTAATATGGGCTTTGTCACGGACTCGGACACGTTCTGCGCCGCTCCCACGACCGGATGAGCTGGTCGTCTGTCTAGAGCAGCCGGAAGGGGGCCGGTAGGAGTCTCAGGCTATGCCTGGCGCGGCACCTAACAACTGACTAGACACCGCAGCCGACAACACAACATGTCTCATTTTCTTGTTCATCGGCGGTCAAAGCAAGGCGTTAATCAGGCGGGCTCGGGAAGTTATTTCCTTTCTCATCAGCGACGCGGACTCTCTTTGCAGGAGAAACGACTTGATACCTGATACCCATTGAACCGCAAGCACACAACCAACCGGCAAATTTTTCGAGCAATGCTGCTTTCGAAACGGATGGTCTCTCAATTGCAAAGAGTGGAGTCTTAGGAAGGGGGAAGGCCGGAATTCCTGACATTTTATTTTGCTGAGCGATTATGTTTTCTAATGATATACCAAACGAAGAAATGGCAAAACGGTCTACTCCCAGGGCCAAGTGCGGCCTGTACCTCCGCTTCTCATTCGCTGTGCTGCTCAACTGATAACTTTTGGTTTTACTTTTGGGGGTGAACTTCTCTCGGGTCTTTTAGACGTCATTGGATGCTGGGTGGCGAGTAGAGGAGTCTAGGCTCACTTGTGTCTCTGTTAGAGAAATACTGGTGCTTCGAATGCGGGAATCATTCCCAGAGCCAGTCGCCGCACCTTTTCACTCTTCCTGCTGCGAATACGATTGCCTCGTGAACTTTGATGTTGAAGACCAGTGGTTTGCCAGCCTTTGGCATCTTCTGACTACTACACCCTAAACTCTGCGCAACGGAGAAGCATATCCTACTGTCGGCTCTCCAGAGACGCGGTATGGGGCAATCGGAGCACGACAAGAGCAATGGGACGGCACCGCTCACATCGAGGAACCCTTGCGAACCTAGCACAGGCGGAAACTACTTCTCATCAAGCAGTCTCAGACGAATTATAATCTCAACAGACTAAGCCAAGTTTAGCTGTCCACTCGACGGCTCGAGAGCAAATGGGGGAGGGCAACGCGATGTACTCCAACTGGCTCACAAAACAGGGCTACGTAGCGATCATGATGTGATTATTTGGAAAAAAAAAATTTGAAAAAAAAAAAAAGAAAGTCTCAACTGCCCTTAGACTCCTGACCTTCGACTTGTGCGTTCTCCATGTCAATGATGCAGTACCTGGCTGGTTCTCTAATCTACTGCCGCCGAGTTGTCTGGCAGCTCATCTTGATCGATATGTGCTGGAGACACCTTTGAAAGGGATGTGCACGAGGAGCACAAAGGCTGGGCAAAAGGGCAAGTAGAAAAAAAAAAAAAAGAAGAAAATTGAACAGGAAAATTTGCTGTGACCTTTCATACTGCTGTTGTTGTGGTTATAGTTATACTGATTTCCCGACCAACGCCTCGCCAAAAATGCACAGACAGCAACATCTCATGTGGTTAAGAATGATTGAACAGCCCCATGAAAAAGCCCCGGTACCCAGCAAAAGAAAAAGCCCCCCTTCACTTCCGTCCCCTATGCAACGCCCTAACACAAAAAAAAAAAAAAAAAAAAAGAACCCCAGCCCGCAAAGCAATCGCGCTATTAACGTATACTCGCGCGAAACTTCCCACCCGGAGAGTCCATGCCGATTAATGTATACTGACAATGCCGAAAGGAACAAAAGTCTCCCCATCTCTTTCCTCCACCGCTCTCCTGACGCTTCTTCCTGCACAGCTCTAAATAGCCCAACTACCCCTCCTCGCACCCGTGCCCCAATTCCCAAACGGCCCGTCGACCTTGACCATGTTCTTCTCCTGGCGCGCCCACTCGCGGATATAGCGTTTGAGCGCCTGCCAGCGCATACAGTTCTGCTCGGTTAAGCCCTGCCCGCCACCGCCTTCGAAGTCCGGTCCTAGCCGGATGTAGCCTCGCGGCGTCTGCTTGGCGACTTTATCGTCCCTGCGGAGCTCGGAGATCGGGATCCCGCTGATCTTGGCCAGTTCTTCGTCGAAGGGTTTCGCGAGCGTGGGGTAGCCGAGCGAGAGGTAGTTGTAGACTTGGGTGACGAAGGAGTCCGGGTACTCGTTCCCCATGAGGTCGTCGAGTTCCCGGTCGTCGAGGATGACGTTGTCGATGCGGGCGTCGCCTGGGTGTGCACCGCCCGGGGGCGTCTTGATGCCGTTTTGGGGTGCAGCTAGACCTGGCACGGCGAAGGATTGCTCGAATGGGTTCACCGAGTGCTCGGCCGGTGAAGATGGTCGCGGTGTCATGAGCCCGGTTGGCCCTGCCGGCACACCTAGTGTGCCCTGCTTGTTCTCACCGTCGTCCACGCAGAAGCCGCCCCAAAGACCCTTGTCACTGGACATATCCGGGTTCTCTGCAGCCTTGAGGCGTGCAGCTAGAACGTGCTCGTTACCTTGGGGCGGAGGATGCCATAGACCTTCGTCCTCGCCGGATCTTTGAGAACTGGCGTGCTCGGTCAAGTAGCACATCTGATTTCGTAGAGTGGAAGAGCCTTGGGTGACATCGAAGCGAGCCGGTTCTGGTGACTTGGATCGTGGGAAGACGATATCGTTTCCGAGCAATGGTGGGCGCGCACGATCCCGCATAGACTTCAGTTCCCGCTCTGTCTGGACAGCTCCGTACGTGTCGGGTTGCCACCATGGCGATTGAGAAGGCTGCTTGGCCGTCGTCTTTGCAGCATTGCGCTCTTGCTCCAGCCTCTCAGCGTGCCGCTGCATCTCTAACTGCTCCCAGGTAACCTTCACGGTGCTTTCTCTACGTCTAGCCATCGAGATCAGAATGTCTTCATCGTAGCCAGCCCATGTTACAGGTCGATCGTCAATTTCCATATCTTCGCTAGACTCCTCATCCATGACATAGTGAGCCACAGGCTCGTGGAAATCAGAATTAGGGAAAGCAGCGAGAGCCTGCTCTTCAAATCGCTGCTGAGCCTTCTTTGCCTCTAATTGTAGCAGGTATTGCTGGAAAGTGTCGTCGACAGACTCACGCCTGCGAGTGGCATGGTTGTAAATCTCGTTGAACGACGAGTCTGACAATGTGAGAGGCGAGCCGTTTGCTCCAGGGCTGGAAGAGACTGAGGACGAGTGGGAAAGTTGCTCGCTTTCCGAGCTCTCAATCGGCTCGAGATGTGGCGCTTGGTAGGCGTGATTTCTTGAAGACGATCCAGAATACCTTCTCGGAGTTGTTCCATCCATCGGCGACAGCTCTCTCCTTCTCAACTCAGGGTGTGCTGCCATGATCTCTGCTGGATCCAGCTGGTTGCCTGAGCTCAGGCCATCCATTTGAACGCCACCATCTCCTTCTCCTTCGCCAGCTGGCGTCTTGTCGCCACGGATGTGACGCCTGTTCTCCCGGGCGTGCAACTGGAAGCCTGATTCCGTCTTGAAATTCAACGGAGCGGCTGCAGTAGGTGCCTTTCCTGACCTGCGAGAGCGACTAGCCGTGTCCAACAGTACAGGCGCGAACTTCCTTGGAGGACCTCCACTGCCATTAGTGTTTCCTTGTGCGCGGTTGCTTCGATAAGTAGTTTCAGCAAGTTGAGGTGCGAATCGCGAGCGCCCTACTGGTGAGCTCTCCTTGTTGACTCCGTGCGAAGCCGACTCCTCTACCAATTGAGGCGCGAAACGGCGCGGTTTCGACTGCTTGTCATCATCCTCTGACCGCCCTCTGCTGGTTTTCGCCTCTGTCACTTCTAGTTGAGGTACGAATCGTCGGCCTTGTGGCTTTTCTGCTTCAGTTCCCTTGCTCTTGTCTCTGCTGCTCCTCTGCTCGACTGAGACTGGTTCGGGAGCGAACCGGCGCGGTGCTGGCTTATCACTGTCACTGTTACCCTGCCTATCCTTGCTGCTTTTGTGCTCCACAGACACCGGCTCCGGTGCGAAGTGTTTCGATTTTGGCAGACTGGTGCTGCCATGGCTATGCCTGTCCTTGCTGCTCTTCTGTTCGGTGGATACCGGCTCCACTGCGAAGCGCCGTGGCTGCGGTTTCTCGTCTTGCTCAGGTGATTGCTTCCGGTCCTTGGAGCTTTTCGTTGACGTCTCAACCGGCGTGGGCGCAAACTTCCGGACGGGGGCGTTGGGTGCCATAGCGATGTTCAAGGGCGTGGTGCCCGACTTTGGAATGCCAAATGCGTCCTCATTCGCTCATCGACCGTGGCCTTGCTTAAGAGGCCAGACTGGATAACAAACAATGCGGAGAGCGTTTGAGATATGTCTGTTTCCCTTCTAGACCGCAGGGACGGGAGGGAGTGCGATCGCTCCAATGATAGGGAGTGTGTAGTGTCTGACGCGAACGGCACAGTTGGGTGAGACAAAGGTGATGTGTAGTTTCGGGGTATTGGTATCCCAGCTTTCTTCAAGTGGACTGTGTGCTCTGGGGAAGGAGATGATATGCGAATACGTGGCAGGGTGGATGAGAGCCAGACGCAAGCCGTCGCGGACGCGAGTAACTCGAACGAGCGGCCTTTCCTAGGGAAATCTCAATGGCGTGACGTAACAACTGCTATAAGCCCGCCGATCGGAATGGCCGGGGCGAAGCGTGCTCTGTGCGGTGAGCGGAGTGGGGTGCAACGGTGCAGACACGCTGGTTGAAGCACCAAGGCCAAAAGGCTCGCAGAAACGAGCAGGGAGAAGAACGAGGAGGATGTGGAAAGAGACGGATGGGGGTGCTGGTTGCGAGTGAGGCACAAACATGTATGCGTACAGTACTCTACTCGGAACGAAACGGCGAATCCTGGATGGGAGAGCCACCGCCTTCCCAAACACCACCGACACCAGCGAAACCAGTTGGACACCATCCCACCCGCTTCCCACCCGGACCCACATCTCCGGTAATGCCCCAGACAGCCTCTGGGGCCGCGAACAGAAACCCAGACAAAGCACAGATCTGACGTCCACGGTCCATGCCTGCCTTTTGCCCGCATGCGCTGCAGCTGCTCCTCTTAACGGAGGAAGCATTATTCATCCTCACCGACGCCTCTGCCCGCTTTACACGGCATGATAAGATAATAGGGCATTATGCAACGGCGACTCGTCACCTGGGCATTGATGATTAGGTATAGGACCATTGTTTGCACTGAGATACGCGAATAATGGCGCTCGGTAAAACCCCCCATCGGTCGTGCACAAGACCAACGGGGGGCCTGCTACCGGCACTAGCCAATTCTAGAACAATTCACCCGGTTGTTCACATCTAGAACTTCGTACTTTTTGGCCATGTTCCTCCCCTGCAAAAATCTCGCATGAGGCTTGCGTCTGATTCACAAACGTGGCTGAGGCTCTATGTACCGGTACACACTGAGGCCCTACTGTTGCCAGAAGATTGATTTCCTGTTTCCCCACACGTGAAGAATGCCATATGACAGACGTGGATCCTCTATCACCTGGATCCCCACGCACGCGCACTACTGACGGTTGCGGGGTGTGAAAGCTTCCTACACCGCCGAACTGCTCGTGGGTGGATCTGGCGCTGATAACTAGCCAGCGCATCCCGGGCCTACTACAGACTGGCTGGAAAGTCTGCTCTCGCCAGTCCGATGCTCCGAATGACGGCGCACGCGCAAGGAGCTGGTGATGATCACACGAAAAGTAGTCGTAGTACTGTAGTAGCAATGAGAAGGAAACCCGACCCGCTTACGCAGCTGATCGCTTGTGGCTTGCTGGTACTGACACTCGGAGGAAGCTTAGCGGTGTCAGGATGAGAAAAGAGAAAGAAAAAGAAAGAAAACCATGCACGAGATTACCTCTCAAAAGGATCATGCTTCCAGCAATGTCCCTGACAGGAATCCTGCGTACGCTCATCATGAAGACATTCTCGGAGCTACAGGCCCGTCTTCAGGTGCACAAGCATGCTCATCGCACGGAGTTGCTTCCTGTGTGTGTGTTCATACTCCACAGCCAGCAAGCAGGCCGGCGACAGCAAAGCCTTTCCGATAAACACATACACTTGGCTTCGACGCACCCCACATGTCCGGCGCTGACGGGCCGAGGAGCTACGAAACGACGAACAAGAAATGACTGCAGGCATTGTTGCAGACAACCAG